>OMNN01100526.1:0-100667 GCA_900302755.1 Chromis chromis | reverse complement strand
GGGGGTGGAGGGGAACACCCACTCTTTTACATCAAACTGACGCACGAGTGCTGACAGAGATCAGATAAAAAAAGGCCACATCCCCCTCCCCCTCCCCCTGAGTCAACTGGAGCATTGGTTGTGCTGACGTGGCCGTGGAGTGCCAGCCTTCCAGAGGAAACAGCCACGGGAAAAACATCAGTCCTCCTCCAGAAAAAAAAAGAAAAAACCCCAAAGGACACTTACCAAAGGCCACATACATGTTGTATATATACATACATAGATGCGCTTATGTTTTAAAGTCACTTCAAGGACCCAAATGTTAATGGATAGAGATCATAACAAATGCACTCAAGTGGGACCACACTCAGGTCTTCTAGCAAATACTGCAAACAGAGGAAACTTGGCAGACGTGGCGTTGAAATAATGGCAACAATCCAAGCAAACTGTCAGGTTTAATCAGATGTACAAATGAACCCTCGATTAGATTTGGAGAATAAAGAGAAGCAGAGAAGATAAGCTACAGAGAGGCTGTCTGGGTTAAGGGAAAGGTGTAAGAGTCAAAGGAAAGCCCACAGACACAGCAGTCGCATATAGGAGCTTTCAATAAGCTCTCATTGGCAACATGATGAACTGTGAGCCTATAAAGATAGAGTGGGGTAGATTATTAATTAGAGCTAATAAATCGTCTCCATCGACAAATAAAGAGGAGACAGACGGTGGGCAAGGGAATGCAAGCGGGCTAACTGACACTGGATAATAATTACAGCCAAGCAAGGGAAAGTGGCCAAGTGCTGAACTGTCAATAAAACAGGAAAATAATAATTACAAGTTAAAACCACAACCTTGTTTTTAATGATGACATTGTGGCAAATGTTCCCCTATTTGCATTATATGGCACTTTTTTTGCAGGCAGGAAATATCTTCTATCAATTAAGAGGGCAGTAATTTGCAATCAGCAGAACATTCTATTAGCAAATTAGTGAACCACGCATGTGTACACTCATCCTCCGCCAGGCTGCTTCTCCAAAACATGCCCGTCAGCATCCAACCACCACCAATCCAGCCAAAGATAGACAGAGGAGTCGAAAAGAAATAGAGGAGACAGCGCTCTGTGTTGATCTGTGTACAAATCAGAGACTAACGGAGAAAGCTGCACAGTAAACAGGGAGCAATTTAATAAGAAAAGCTATGTTTTTGGTGTCAGTAAACTTTGTCTGAATTCGTAATATGTCGAGGCATTCACATTGTTTCTGCAACCCCACCGGTATGAATGACGTTTACAGGAGGGGAGGGGAATCGGTAACCTTCATGCTTGTGCTTATTACAGAACATCACACGCTGCTGCTGCTGCTCTAAGCCAGACTAAACCAGAGCAAGACTGGGGCCATGACTGCAGGGGCCAGATTTTTCGAAATAATGATTTATTTGACTCCATGCAGGAAAGAAAGATTGTATTCTAAAACCACTCTTTCCTCCAGTAACAAAAATCTGACCTGACAAACCCAGATATGATAATCTCACAAACACAAAAACATTCGAGGGGACGTGGAATCATCCTGCTCCGGACATCCCACCCCTGACTGAACTTAGAAGAATAAAAATGCAGTTTGAACACCCTCCCTCTCATCATATTCTATCATCCTCTTTACCCTTTTTCCCTCTCCCTTGGTATCAACCCAGCAATGGGAGAATGAGTCACAAGCTCAGTCATTCTTAGAGCTACTCACTGCAGAAGCTGTGAATGAACCGTCTGCACGCACATGTTTGTGTACATGTCCTTGGAGTTAGGTGGGGGAGGTGATGAGTATAAAAAGAAAGTGCTAATGTGTTTGATGTGTCTGATGTCTGCAGTCCAATTATGTGAACCATATGTGACAAGGCTGATTTGGGAGAGGGTGCTGTGGGTGTGGAAACATCCAACCACGCCATAATCGTGCGGATGGGTTTTAATCTTAAATTATAGGACCGTACGAGCTCATGCAATTTCCTGTTCATTTTCTGTGAAAATAACAGACTGACCAATAGCAGCACAATACCTTGCACAATCAGTCCCCCAGGCTAAGTGCTGAGTAAATAGTGGGCAGGAAATGCGGAAAGTGTAAGAATTACCACGTTGGTTACTTAGAATTTACTATATTTATCCTAAAGTTCTTGTGAAAAAGTATGTTTTGGTACTCAAAACTGCTCAAGCTGGGGTAACTTTGCATCCTAAATGTATGAATTGTTGTGTTTATTAAAGACTAGTGTCCACGAAAGTCCATGTAGACCCCTCTATGGACGTATGTATGCAACTATGGTGACTATGCTATAAGTGCATTAGTGTGCATGCTAAGCAGTAGTGCGCATGCGCAGAATATGTAGAGACCAACCAAGCACACATGTATAGAACGCATCCTCCAACTTAAAATCTCTATTGATAGCAAAACCCTATTATCTAGATTTGTCTAGTTGCTTTGTTTTGCCAATGGAGAACTGTGAAGAAAATGTTTTGGCACGGTCTACATAATGTACTATAAGGACACCAATGTAAATGGTAAATGCTCTGCACTTATATAGCGCCTTTTTCTACCTTAGAAAAAAAGGCGCTTTACAATGTGTTTCGCATTCACACACACATTCACACACCAACGACGACAGAGCTGCCATGCAAGGTGCTAATCTGCCATTGGGAACAACTTCGGGTTCAGTGTCTTGCCCAAGAACATTTCAGCATGAGGGGGGGACCGGGGATCGAACCGCCAACCTTGCCATCAGTGGACAACCCGCTCTATCACCTGAGCCACAGCCGCCCTTAATGTAGTCCATTAAAACTGCTTATCGGATGGTGAAATAGCTTTGCAACCCTCCATGGCGCACATGACTCTTAAACAAGAGAGGGTGTGTCCAATTGCTTTTGCAACTTTTCAAAATTAACAATCCGACATTTCCCACTGTCACTGGCTAGCTGTCCAGAGGCGTAAATGGAATATATTACTTGCATTTGAACTTCTCTCTTGAGAGTTTTTTTGCATGTGCATGTGTTAAACAACCATTTGTGGTACTTGACATGTATACGACCAACTCCAGTGTTATGAATGCCAACCTAGAGAGACTACCTAAAAATGTGAGTTATACCCATGGTGCATTTTTCCAAGGATATCAAGGCCCTAACAGTCTCAAGCATTTCAATTGATTATATGCTTGGACTGATTTCACTCCATCCTGAAAACACAGACTTGTCACGAACAGACAAATGATGGAAAAGGTTTATTGTAGAGCTTCTTTAAAGTAAATTCTCACGGAAATTCTCTCGAGAAAGACGATACTACAATTGACAGCGTGGATTACCCCCTCACAACAGTCGGTCGGCTTTCGACGCAGAGGACATGACAGCCTCAACTCCCTCTGATGAAAAAAAAAAAGACTAAACACATCTACACCACCATCAGGGATGAGATGAGTATCACAGCTATGGAATCAGAGATGACGGACAAGTAGACCAAGGGACCCAACAATCAAACTAACATGGCTACAAACTGCATCAGGTGTATGCGTGCACATGATGATGTGAAGATACGTGCACTCTCAGCTTCCTGTACAGATGCCAGAACGACTGTCTTGACTTATAGAAAGCAAATCTCTATCAGGCTCAATAAGCCCAGTGGAACTAGACAGTGCTTTATGCCATCAACCAGAGACTGAATCATCCAAAGTGAGGGTGAATCACCGGCAGGCTAAGTCAGATAAAGAAGAGGATCTAATCAACCCAATGGTCCTGATGCTGACTTGTCTCATCAGTCACTAAGCTTATCAGGTGGCTACAGATGCCAGTGATACAGGCTTCAAATCTAGCATATTGTGGCAGATGCTGACAAAGGCCAACCCCGGATCACTGGGGGTCTAAGCTGAAGCTATGAGGACATGTCCACTTGCATACAGAGCTCTCCTTATGGCAAGGAGGATAGCGAGCAGAAGGATGCTAAATGGCCACTCTAATTAGCTTCCCTTGCTAAAGGTCCCTCCTCCAAGGCAGATATCAAAAAAGGCAAATGCCTTCCATAAACTGCTTTTTAAGAGATTGTCTCTTCCTATTAAGCAGGCTGTCATGCCCTAACACGTAGCAATTACGCACATCCAGCTGCTAAAAATATATGATTGAATACACAAATTGATGTGGGATAGAGCTAATCCTAAGAAATACGTGCAAACCAGATCATTCTGGCTTTGTAACTGTCTTGCCGTCCTGTCAGTACACACTACGGTTACAGATGGAGGCATGCATATGCACAACAGATACCTAAATGAACAGAGATAGTCTGTTGATGTGAACACGCAACAAACCAACCACATACGCACACTTGCACGCATGCCTGCCTGCACGCACACACACACACACACTCCTCTTCCTCCCTCCTTGCACTGCAAGCGGTGAGTCATCCCTCTATTCACGTCACAGAGAGATGAGTGCACCCTGTGACAGGCCAGTTAGTAGCAGTCACACTGATCTATGTGGCACCTCTCAGCTTCTTGTTTCTCCTCTGATGGAGAAACTATGTATGCTTGTTCCCTATTAGGAAGGTTTACTCAGCTCATAATGGGGGGCTGGTGTGGGAGCTCAGTAAGACAGGAGTACGGAGAAGAGCCCCTGCTGTGAACAAACTGTGTGATGGCTACCTGGCTGGGCAGCATCACTTTCCATCATTCCTTTTGCTCCTTTGTCATCTAAATCTGGATTCCTGCAGCGTATTGTCTCATTGTTATTCATACATGCCACAAGGTATAGACAAAGCTACAGACATACCAGTGCCTTCTAACAGTGAAAAAGTAAACAGTGTTCTATACATAGATCATTCAATTTATGCTACAACGTCGAGTGCCTGCCCCTGCTGGGGTCACAAATGGTATCAAACATTATTCACTCACAAGCCTTTATTATGTTAGCGTCCTTTATTTTCCTTATTAAATCAAATTCACAATTTAAGAGAGAGAAAAAAGAGTGGGTATGAGCTCACAGAAATGTCAATACAGGGCGGGATGTCCCGTGTAGCAAGCCACAACCAAAGTGAATCATTTTCAGATCAATGTTTTCCCAGGCAACTACAATTTATCATAATCGTTTACAATTATGGCCACACAACTCTACCTCCTAGAACTATTCCCGCAGTCTTCTGCTCACGCTGTTAGTGACACGTTGGGACTAGACTTCATTGTGGCTGTCACAAAGCCAACACAATCACCAACAATTGAGGAAATAGAAATGACTGCCATCAGGGTAAATAAGAATGTGCAACACATCTTACTCAAACAGCATCTTTCGGCCCGAACTTGTCCACTAAACACTGTAATTATGCCATATGTATATTTGCATTATGATAGATCATCGGCGCACTGTTCACTTTATCATCTGTCAAATTAAAGAACGGGAGAAGCATGCCAAAAAAAAGGAGAAAATATATACATATAAATGAAGGAGTGGCACATACTGACAAAATGTAATGTGAAAAAAATATAGATAAAGCTTAAAGTGTATGTATTTAATTTACACCAGAGTAACTGTGTTAAAGAAAAACAAAAAAGCTCTTCATTATATAACTACATAAGGACAGGTTCACAAATGTTCATTTTAAAATAGTAATCATGTGACCATATAAACAGTGAAACTGATTTTGTTTGCTATAATCATTCCTCCTGTTTATACTGACTGGAGATCTGTTCCTTATGTGCTTGTAATTCAAATGATGGGGGACAAAGTCTACAGTTCTCAATCTAAGGAAAACTTTTTTCTAAAGCTCAGCAAACGAAATATGAGGCTGTGGAAGTCTGAGTTTCACAAATTATGTGGATACCTTCCAAAGTAACAGTCATTTTAAGTAGGAAACTCACTTTGTGTTACTATCCCTCCACAGCTCCACAAGCAAACACTGTCTGGAGGACTAAAATAAGGAATTTTGCAATAAAAACACACTTTGGAAGACACCCACTAAATATAATTATCTGAGACTGCTGAAGCCTCAAATTAACCTTATAAACAAAGTTTAAAATATATGTGTGAACATACCAAACAAGACATAGAAACTGTTGACTTACACTGGAAGCTTGTGTGAAAGGGATCTTTAATGACCTGTGCAGACTAAGAATGTTAATGGTTAATTGTTAACCAATTAAATGTTGTTAATATTTAATCGATTAAGAATATAATTACCAATAAGGCAGAAGACGAGGGACATGCATGTCAGTAAATGTATTGTAGATGCCCTGTAGTAAGTGGTTGCACCACCAGGTGGTGCCTCTTACTGTTTAGTGGGATGGAATTACAGGTGTGTTTGCTGACCACCCAAAAGAGTTGCATAAAAGGAGCGCACCTCCCTGCTGTCTAACTGCTAACTGTGGCAGTGGTGTCGATGAACTCTGCAGCATAAAGCTATAAAAAGGATGTTGGGTTTAGCTAGCTAGCTGAAGCTCATGCTATTACTAAATTAGATTTTCAAATGCTAACACAGGCCAGGAGCTGAGTGTCTGTCAGCAGAGAGCAATGTAGCTGCTAATGCTGCCAATGCTGCTAACATTCAGTAGCAGCGGGAGTCTGATTACATGCTTTCAAAAACATAAAAACTAAAGTAATCAGGGTATTTGCGACACTCTGCTCCGAGTATAAAAAGGGGAGTTAGAGTTGGGAGTAGATACTGACAAATTTCATGGACTGAAAAAGATGATGTACAGTATTTGTAGACATCTTTTCCAGCTGAGCAGCTGTTTCCAGCATCTGGACTAATGTTGACTACAGTGAACCCATTACTCCATCGTGTAGATCAGGTATGAGAACTATTTTGATATAAAACCATTATGACTCAAGTCCACTGTGAAGACATTAATAACTTTCCAGGTTGTTTTCTGTGAAAGACTGCAGCTCTTTTGCTTTGTTTAATACTTTGGACTTTGATGTGCCAATCATTTAATACATAATTTTAAATTCTCATGTCATTATTTTTTTCAATTTAATTTAAAATACAAGTAACCTGTTTACTTTACCTGTTCTGATTCCTAATGTGACAGAACTGAATATGTACTTAAACATTTAATTGACTATTTGACTGAAATTGTTTAAGATTTGCATCCCTGGTGGAGATAGGAGTGATTCCAGCAAGCAACATATGTCTCAGTGTACATATTAGCATGAGAATATTGGTAAAATCGCATGTAGCCATATTCTTTAAGCAATGTGAATATGTGGGATCGATCAGCTGAGAGCCTCTTTAGAAGCATCTAATCTCATTAAAACATGTTGTTGTGCAGCACATTCTGTCAAGCTGTAATATTCTCTATATTGGCTGGAACCATAAGATGCAATTATGACACTGAACAGGCTGAGAGCTGTGAGACACTGACTGCCATCCTGCCATCATTCCTGTAAAGATACGTCACTGCATCCTGGCCAACACCCTCCCTTTTCAAAGCACACGATTAAAAAAGCTGAATGACTCCATGTAAGGGTGATTGCTGGAAATGAAGAGGTTAAACACAAATCTAGCTCTGTTAATTACATTGTGTTGACATAATCTGACAGAAATGCACCTTATTCTTACGCATAATCACCAGTCACTTTATTAGGAGCAACTGTGCTATCCAATGTAATCCAGAACAGCAGCTCTGCTATAAATTTGTCCTCCTCATTAACATACAATAAAATGAAGTCAGTATACCGCCGCCATTTACCACAGCCTCAATAATAAGCATTAAGTAGAATTATCACAAAAACTGAAAATGTATGATTGGAAATGTAACTACATTGGATTGCACAAGAGGTCTGAATAAAATGCTTGGTGAATTTATAATCTTCTATAAAGCTAACATATACTGCATCTCTCCCTTTCTCTCTTTGGCTCTCTTTCTAAATTTAAGAGGGAAAAATGTTTCCGGTCCTCTACATTTTGTGAATCAGCCAAACACAAATGGACAGTAAAAACCTCGTCTCTAGTTTTTGAGTGTCTGTGCTTGTGCCCCTGGAAATAAAAATGCAAATTTGTCAAATGTTTTAACACAATCTCTTTGTCCAGGTGTGTAATCTTACAGATGACCAAACTGGCTATCAGAGTTAATGATTCCGAGCAGATTTTTTAAGAGTGAAAATAACAAAATGAGTCATGCATAACACCAGAACAATTTATTGCGCTGAACATCAGTTTGATTATCCCACCACCACCACAGAGAAAGCTTTTCACTCTAGCACCAACCACACAGGTATCTTTCTTTCTTAACGGCCACTGAAAGGAGAAGAGATTGAAGCTATGACATGATGCATGTGTTCATATTTAGGAGGTAAAGCTAGAATTATAAACTTTGGTCAAACGCAATTCATGCTGTTGCTTTTGAGACCGTCATATCTAAACCTAGCATTTGTTTAAATAAGGTTTAAACATTAAAAACTGATTTAAAAATGTCTTTGTAAATACTTGTTTTGATTATTTTTAAAGCTTGAAACACAACGTGCACCTCAAGGGAGATTTTTCCTTTTATGTTCACTTTGCACTACAGAGTTAATGATTAAACATTGCTCAAATACACCCAAATGAGTTACAAAGATTACTATTGACTGGATTATGCGAGAACATGCATTCAAATCAACAATCACATTGAAAAGACGTACATGTCAAAAGCAAACCAGCCTTCTTACCTGTGATACACTGAAACTGACCATCCTCTCGTCGAATAGTGAAGGCCTCACCTGGGTTTACCTGCACCAGGATTACCTGTGGAGAAACAATGGTGAAACATTTCACTCGGTTCATTTCTATTGTACAAATCATTTTATTTACTTGCTTTAATGAGCTAATAACTGGAACAAGATGACAAGCAGAAAAATAAATATAGAAAAACAGCTAATCATGATTAATGGTTTGATAATAACTGACACATATTCATAAAAATTGTGTAATTTTCCTGACGTGGCAAAAAAGCAACTTGTAAATTTCCATAACAATCAACAGATGTTGCCTACAGATGAAGGGCAAGGAAGGAAATTGTGCAGTTGTTATTTTAGTATAGTAAAAGAAAATACATAAAACAGAACAGAAAATAGTCATTAGTCAGTATCTCTAAAAGGCTGATATTAATATTACAGAAGAAAAACTGTTGACTTATTCATAATTTCTAACTGAATTGCTTCTCTCAATACCTGGATTTAATAGACAGAGAAGAAAAGCAGTTCATCGTGAAATATCAGGTACACACTGTATCCTACAATGAGTCATGCTGCTTCTGTCATGACAAAAGACTAAACAATTACAGACTGAACGATAAAAAAAAAAACTGATGGAAAATGTGCCTTTCTGCCTAAGTAAACTTTTGAAACCATTTCAGTGTTTCTGGCAGCGCTACCTTCTCTGACAACATCCAAATAAAACGAACAACATTAACAATCAGTATTTCATTCGCTTATTCACCAAGTCAGATAATGTTAATAATAAATGAAGACACTCTGAAACTTCTCCTTTCAAATCCTCTCAAATTGATCACTCTCTTAACTTATCATTATAAACTCTAAAACATGCGTAACTAGGTTTTTGTTGCCTGGCACCGTGTGTGGGCGCTGGTTACCTCACTCTTGTGGAAGTCGCTGTCATAGAATCTACACTCCTCTGGCAAAGGACTTTGGCTATGGCTCTCTTCAAGCACTGAAATCATCAGCACCTCCATCTCTGACACTGCTCCCATTCATGTGCTCAGCAGGCAGAGGAAAGAGCCCTTTGACTGCCACACACAGACTCTCATATGTTCATACAAACCCACACAAGCAGCGTCAGCAGTAAGTGTAGATGATGGTGGTGGGAGGGGCAAGTTAGGTCTAATTGAATCAAAGTCTGGGCACTTCACAGTCGGGTGCATGTGTGTTGTTCACTCCCTTCCGTGTGAAGCAAACACCCCTTCTAGGATGATGATTTCCCTCTTTTCCCCATTTAATTTTCACAAAGGAAATTACAGTTGAAATCAATATTGTGACATTCACTGCACGTTCACAAAAATCAAAAAGGAGGAAATTTTGCTTGGCTGCTACTTACTGTTGCCCGCATTGCTTTTTCTCATTCAAGCGTCACTATTCACGCAGTCACAGAGAGGAAAAGATGCTCCAGGGTCCACCAGACCCTCCACCACTTCACCCAACCCTCATGAGAAATCACATGACCTGCGATGCTACCACATCTGGCTGGGCTGGTCTTTTTACCCCCTCCACTTCCATCAACTCCTGCATAAAGTCCAGGAAGAAAACTGACAAGCTGCAAGGAGAGTAGCAGTATGGGGCTTGGTCTCGTGCACTGGACGTAGCCTTCACAGAAAGTGTGGCGTGAATCTCATGTTTGCTTAGCCTGGTTCAGCCGCATCTGCTCCAATAGCAGCGCTCTCTGCAGCAGGCGGCTTGTTCACTCTTGCCTCTGGCTCCAGTGCAGCCTCCCTACCGTCAGTATCCACAGCAACCCCTTCAACAAATAAGCCACAGCGATGTCCGCGCCAAACCTTCACAGAAGGGATTGAAACCTTATCAGCAGTGGCCACTCTCCGGAAAAGGAGGCAGATGAGTCCAAGAAAACAGGACCAAAAAATGAGAAGAGACTTTGGATGATGCCTCAGTTTGCTGTTCAGTTTCCTCCTTGCCTCTGTCACTGACTGTGTGCCAGCTCAGTTAACGCCTGCTGTGCTCCTTAATATGGTTAATTTCAATAGCATTCCATCAGGGTGTGATCATAGCACAGCTGAGCCGGCAAAGGTATACGGGGTCCATAGCATGGGGAGTCCTTTGTTCTGTCTTTTTCACAACAACAACAATGGCGTGAGGGAGCTCAGCAACCCACGCAGCTTCTGAGGCTGACATATACGACTACGCTACAGTCCCTCTCCCTCCTCCCTTCTCTCCCTCCCCCTCATACTCTCTCTGGCTCCCTCTCCCATTCACAGAGCAACATGCCATACATCCTCTCTTAATACTCCGATCAATGTGAGAGGAGATGAGGTGGTGGGAGTTCAATTGCAGAGCTCCAGCGTTGGTGACAATTGCAGCCTCGAGTTCTCTACCGTCTTCCAAGATCACAAAGCGGCACACTGACAGTCACAACAGAGACAGTATTTGTACAGCGACACAATAAACACAGCTTCCAAGTACTCGCTGCTTCTGTAACATCTGTCCTCATTTATTCTAAATGGATCATTCCTTAAAGCGACAGTGCTGATCACTCGATCAGCATGTGTCAAGTTAACAGATACTCTTTGTCACCGATACTGCACAAAGGGTACATTAAAATCCTCCACAAAATTAAATCCGACCGTTTCATTTATTCTTTGTAAAATGAAAAAAATCTGGATTTAAGGAATTATACAAAATAGCTGCAAGCAGAAATCATTAGGGCCCAACTATAATAGGCTTATGAAGTAAGACGACTTCAGGGAAATATGAAGTAAAATTAATTTTGGAAGAAGAATGGTGAGGAAAAAGAAACTCGACAGCTTACACAGCTCAGACACTATTAAGGGGTTAAAATTTTGCATTGATCAAATCAACAATCTGTTAAATTCACTATGCTGACAATCTCTTGAATTATGGATTCTTTTCTTTTTTTACGGGTGCAAGCAATTGTGGAACAAAGCACAAAATAAAATTGTACTGTGACCCTTCACTTGTTTGATTATATAAAAAACATGTTGCAATCAACCAAATGTGGACTTTTTAGACTTACTGGAAAGACCATATGCCAGTGTGACCACAACATAATTATGGATAAATACTAACTAATCTGATGGTGATCACAGCAAAGGATTGGTACATCAGTTCAAGCCAGTCTGTATAATCAACTGTAGAAGATAAAGATAACTTTCAGTAGCCTCTGCATCTAAAAGAAAGTGAAACTAAACTGACTACCAAAACAAAAAAACAGATGCAGTGCCTTTGTTGTTAGGACTTTTTTCCTTTCAAAGTTACAACAACATAATAGTTTGAGGTTATGATTACGGACAAGCATTCAAGATTTATTATTTTATTATTTTATGCTTGCACTGGAAATGCTCTCTCCACTTTTCAAAACAATTCTTGTCTCATAAGACATTGAAGAGAGGCAATACCTCTACTGTCACAGTTTGAGAAGCATTATCTGTAAGTACACAAAGGGACCGTTTTGCAGAACAGAAAAAAAGATGAATAACTTTTTAGATAAGTCAGGTTCCTCTTCTGATAATACAACTTGGTATAAACAAACTTAGCGCTTAACACTGAACTTGCTGAATTGTTACTGAATGTCTAGTAGGGATGCAATTTTGGAACTATTTCCTGAACCAATAGTCAAGCAAACAATCAATAATCAATTCATCGCTGAAATGAATGAAATACACTGGACATTTTTTATTTTTTCCATATGCTGATAAAACTGTTTTAAACCACTGACAATGTTGGTCGCAAAATGGGCACAGTTACATTAGGAATTTGAAGTCAACACCAGGTTAATTGAATTATAAATTAAACTTACTTCAATTAAAAGTGTTAATCCATGACAAAATCCAAAGTATTAAACACAGCAAAAGAGCTGCAGTGTTTCACAGTAAATCACCTGTAATGTTATTAATCTCTTCACAGCAGATTTGACTCATAATGGTTTTATGTCAAAATAAATAAATCTACATGATGGAGTGATGGGTTCACTGTAGTTAGCATTAGCCTTGCTGCTGGAAACAGCGGCTCAGCTGGAACAGATGTCCACAAATAGGGTCAAATCACCTTCATCAGTCCAGGAAGTCTGTGAGTAATTACAGTCAACTCTAAAACATTGCAGAGCACCCCTGATACACTTCATCACTTTGGTTTTAATGTTGTTGGAAGCACATAACCACAGTTGCGGCCTGTGTTAGCGTTGGAAAATCCTAGTTTAACGTTAGCATTAGCCTCAATTAAAAAGCTGGACCAGACATCTGCCGAACACCTTTTTCATAACTTTACGCTGCAGAGTTCATCAACACGACTGCCACAGCTAGCATTTAGACAGCAGGGAGGTCCACTCATTTTACGTAAATCTTCCAGCCGGTCAGCAAACACACCTATAACTCAATCTCAATATAGAGTAAGATGGTCCGCCTGTTGGCGCAGCAGGTACTACAGCAAATCTTGAATACATTGTCTCACTTGCAGACTTTTAATTGCTTTAATTATTGATGGCAATTAATTGATTAACAATTAATCAATAACATCCCTGAAGGCACGTTATCATTACAGTCCAACTGTGTCGTCATAACATTATTTGTAAGCAGATAGACTTTGAAAAAGTGGTGGTATACTGCAAAGGTTACTTTTCACACAGATGACTAAGCACTATAATGTGCAGTGGTTTTCCGGTCACAGTCACCACAGGGATGTTCTTTTTTAACCAAACACTAGATGGAAGAAACCATGCAGCAACAGGAACAATGAAAATCAGATACACTGCCACAGATTTATAGAACACCATGTCCAAAGGTGAAAAAATATATCTTGTTCCCACCACTGTCAAGATTTACATCCAGGTACGAGTCCTATGCAAAGAGAGTGAGGATCAGTTAGCACACGCTGTCACACAGGTGGCCGCTGCTGTGTTTTATTACCCAGGAGAATTGGCCTGCTCTGTGCGTTCATGGCTGTTAGCTCTGACGTTTTTCGGCCGTCGGTGACTCAGAGTTCGGGTTTCTCACTATTTGTTCCTCTTAATTGTTTACTGTCCGTTGATGTGACATAGCAGCTGGGTGGACAGGAAGCAGGAGCCAAATGACACAGGGAAAATCCTGCCAGAGTCGGAACTGGCCAGGAACTAACGCAGTCTCCCTGCAGCTGATGGCATACACTTGCGTGTGCAATGGTGATTCAAAGCAATTTAATGATCCTCCACCCTCCAAGATCCCCTGGAAACGATGCATAAGTGGATAACAGGATATAAAAAGACAGGTAAAAAAAAAAAGAGCTGCTGTTGCATGTTCTTGTAAATAATCATCTTCTACGTAGTATTATGTCAGAAGATAATTAGGTATATGTATTTATCAGAGCAACCACAAAATGTTATCAAAGCACAGAGTCAATCAGATGCTTCCATGTATTACCTGAAATCTGAGTCACACAGTATTTTCCACTGGCTTCCTGTTTGGTATGTTAATTAGCTTCATGTTTCCACTTAATGTCACAGCATATTTCTATCAACTCATGAACAATGAACAACTGCCACTGACTCATGGTGACTTTGGGCTTTCCATTATGCGACTATATAAGGGAATATATTCTAATAGCCTACAGAGCTATCTAATACTAATTACTTGGACAAGTCTTGCAGGGTTTAGCAGCACAAAATGACCAGACTGCCAGTTATTTCTAGCTACAAATCATTCTTTTGTTGGCCAGGTTCCCTGTTGCAGTAAATTCATTTTATTTAAAAAGTTCCTTTTCCCTCAATAAATTAATGCTTGTAACTTTCAAAGGGGTTTCATCACACAAAAAACTCAAACATTTTCTAAAGTCATAATTCTCATAAGACTGAAAAATTAAAATATATGACACAAACAGTAATGCACCACCGACCTGCACGCTCTCAAGTATAAAATATATAATACGAAACATTTCCAATCGCAAAATATTAAGTAATTAATATAAACTAAAGATAATGCCAGGAATGCAATCTCAGCTTTACAGTTTTGCAAGGTAATGCTTTCTCTTTAAACCACAATACATCATATTAATAAAAATTCTCTATATGTTTTTGACAGTGTTGAAGATCCTGCCTTTGAGGTTTCTAAATATTGCAGTTTTTCTTAATATTAAGGCTGTCCCATTGTAAGGAAAGTGTTGTTGAGAATGGACAATATTAAGCATTGTGATATCCTTTTGGGTACATACATTTCTGATTATATACAAGAACAAAAGCCAAAGAAGTCAAATTCCATCTGCCATTTTTACTTTTTCCAAAAACTATTCAACAAAAAAGTGTGTAAGCATTAATATCTGCCGGTTCAGTACACCTAGACTTCCTCATTGTCTCAATTTAGTTTTTAATCTAATAAGAATTTATTCCGACAATCTTTAAATTAGATTTATTATTGAGACTGAAGTCTTTCTATGGGTGTATGGTTCGGATGCCTCTCCTGCTAAATGCCAGATCACAACCCAAATAAATAAGGATGTCACTGGTAAGGTCATTTTACTTAAGAGTTTGCCTATATTTGGTTCAGGCCTTCCCATTAACATATTATATTAAAGAAATAACCAACAGTCTGATGCTGCCACCATCCCGTTTCCCTGTGGAGCTTGTGTTAAATAGGTGATATGCTGTGGCAGTCCAGATCTTCACTAAAGCTGAATTTTGGATAAATCAGACCACATTATTTTTTTCCACTCATGTCCTGTGAAAATTTCACATGAATTCCTGTAACTTCAGGCATGCTGTAATGTGTTTTTTTTTCCTCCTCAGGAGCTCTTTCCATCTGGCTCCTCTACCACCTAGCCCACACTTGTGAAGTGCTGTACTGAGTGTAGTCCTTCCAGAGGAATCTCTCATCAGAGTGAAAGCACTTTGTACTTCTGTCAGAACAGGCCTTGGATTCAGGGTCAGCTTCCTGGCCACGGTCATTCCAGCTCGGTCACTCTGTTTGGTCAGTCAACCTGCTTTGTCTAAAGGCCAGGTACTCTCACATTTGGGCCATTTTTAATAATGAAGAATAATGTGCTCCTCCTGAAAATCCAAAAAATTGAAATGTATGTTTTCTTTTATTGTGCCTGTAATATACCTGCTTCCACCCAGTTAGTGTTAGCTGTAAAATACTGATGAGGAGAGTCTGACTTCAAATTTTATCATTTAAAAAAAATAAGAAGTCAAAACTGTCATTTTGTGGCCATACCGCCTTGTGGATGCCCGATCCCGTCAGATCTTGGAAGCTAAGCGAGGTAGGAATTGGTCAGTACCTGAATGGGAGACCATGAGGGAACACCAGGAAACCTGGGTGAATGCAGTGTGAGAGTGAGTGGTTGGTGGTGGTCGGAGGGGCCGATGGCGCAGATTGGCAGCCTTGCTTCCGTCAGTCTACCCCAGGGCAGCTGTGGCTACATACGTAGCTTACCATCATCGAGTATGGAGTGAATGAATAATGCAATGTAAAGCGTCTTTGAGTGTCCAGAAAAGTGCTATATAAAACCAATGCATTATTATTATTATATTATTATTTTAGTACAAAAACTATTAAGTGACTGTGCCACAAACATGACGTGAACACATTTTTAGACTGCCACTTAAAGTAAGCCTTATAAACTGCCCTTACTAATTTATGTCTTTTTGATTACGATGTCTACTAAAATTGAAATTTGATTAATGATAGGACTCTTTTTATTTCTCTATGTGTAATACTGAAGGGACCACGCAGAACAATACTAAGCATAATGTTACCATTTGATGTAATGTTACAGGGCATATCTTGTTTAACTGCAGTAATTACTGCTACAGCAGTTTCAAGGGGTTTTTCCACAGAATTAGATTCTATCTGTGGCTGTAGATGACAGGTGTGAGTTTAAGTTTAACAATTATCCAGATGTTGTGTGCCATGTTTGCTGCCCCAGAGAAAGAAATAAAAGCTCAGTTTATGCAGCATTACAACGTCATCACTGCACTTTTGGTCTGGGCAGTAAAGACTAGTTACCAGCTACAAACGAGGGTGGAGTAGAGTCAGCCTAAAAACAGATGTCTCCCTACCATGGTTACGAGTCGCAAAGGTAGAAAATTCTCTTTACACATTTGCAAATAACTTAAAGAGTTGCATGTCTGAGATTGATTGCATTGTGTTTGGAACATAGTGCTGATAGACTATCTTACAGACTTGAATGCATCTTGCAGGTGTTCATTATACTAAACATTGGTTAACTCCAGATTGATTCTATTCAGGAATTTGGCCAAACATTTTCTGTGTGGGGTAAAGCCAACAACAATCCCTCCTCTCGCACATGTTTTGATCCGGAGTGTGGATGGAGAGGAGGGTTTATTCACAGACGGGTCTGTTGTCTATGTGACTGTGTTTGTGAGAAAGAGAAAGAGAAAGAGAAAGAGAAAGAGAGAGAGAGACAGAGAGAGAGAGAGAGACAGAGAGAGAGACAGAGAGAGAGAGAGAGAGAGAGAGAGAGAGACACAGCTCTACAATGAAACCTAATTTTAGCCCTTTTAAATGACAACAACAAAAAAACAAATAAAGAAAATAGCAATATGAGGTTGCCAATATTGATATCACATGCCACAAATTAATCAATGTATGGGAAACACAGCCACTAGGTAATCATTTGTGTATGGCACTGCTAAAACAGGTCACCAAATATGCTTTGCGGCCCTTAATATACCTGGGTGTCCTGCCCAAGTAAAGTCTAAATGTGGGAAACAGCAAGGTGTCACTGCTTGTTTATATGAGGGTGGGGCAAAGCTTCTCACACACGGAGGACAGTAGAGCGAAATCAGAGCGGAGAAGCCACAGTGCAGACAGTGAAACGGACTTAGTTTACCCAAGTTGATGACAACAATGCTCATTATCCATAAGTGCAACAAAATCCGCCAGTGTGGGAGAGAGTAATTTATCAAACACCCGTTAAGCAAGCAGAACAAAAACTTCTAGAAGTGCTACGTCTGCAACCACTCTGCCCACAGTCAACTTCTTATGCCCTCTTAATCCACAGCCACTATGTTTTTACACAGTAATACACAGCTCATTATGCTGACAGCGAGTTGCTCAAAAACAGAAACACTAATTTTATAGAACAGTCAAACCTGATTAAATATGCATCTTAAAATTAGTTGAAAGCTTGTAGACAGCGAGGTTGAGACCAAGCCTCCTCCTCTCTATCAGAAGTGACTGTCAGGCAGTGAGTCTCTTCACATGCGCAGCAGAGGGAGGATGACAGGGAAGAGGATGAATGATGCCACAAGTCTGCTGGCCAGTTTATTGAAAAAGCCTCGCAAAACGGGGCCAAATCACTGTCTAATGGAGGAGTATGTGGAGTCATTCTAATGTTTTTTATAGCACATACAAGCTGGTCAGCAAGGAGATAATGTCTGGTATTAATTATATGACGCATTAAAAAATATTCAGGATCAGCCACAATAAACAGTTAATCATCCTTTACTGTCATCAGTCCAGAAATTCCACATCGATACACCACTAGGACTTGTGTCTGCTCTGAATATTGGTGCAGTGAGGTTTGGTTTTTCTTGCTGGCTTAGAAGAAAGTGTCCTAAACACAGCTGAGTCACGCACTGTCCGCCTCCTCACAATAGTTGACAAATAGTGGGCTCACCCCCATCTTCACAGATGATTCAGTAGCTGACCAGGAGCCGAGCAGAGTGGGTTGCATTTTTGTCACAACATCTCGAGCCCTCTGGCAACTCGTGAGGGGCACATGTCCAAGGCCCTGTCTCCTGTGTCTAGCTATAGCATACAAGGCCAGCACTAAAGACAGCTGAATTGAGAGTGAGGTCTCACTATCCCACAGAAACATTAGCCCACGCATGACACGTAGCCACAAGCAGACCACACACTCACGGCTGTGTGTTCCTTGTTCACTTTGTGTTGTTACTATTTAATGCTGAGTGCTTTTACACACCACCAGGGCAAACTGTAGGTTTTCTGATTTATAAATCTCAACTCACGCTGAAAAACATATAAAACAGGCAGGACTATGTTTGAATTAGAATATCAGTGAAATTCAAAGCAACTGAAAAAAACAAAATAGCTGCTCCTCCATTCACTGTTCTTTCTAAGCCATTCCTCAAATGTGCTATGGTGTTTTGAAAGATCTTGTAATTATATATATTTCCCAAAAGGTTGGATGATTACTTGGAGAGTTTTTAACAGAAATTGCACAGCAACAAGTCTGTACCAAGGAGTGATACTAATCCCTTACAATCTGTCAGGTTACAAGCACAGACCTAAAACCCATCAAAACAGAGGAACATAAAAACACAAGCACAATGAGCATACAAACATTAAATGGCAGGTCTAATGAAAAGGAGTAATGAACAAAATGGGAGAAAATATACATATCCATCAGTACAGTCAACAGCTAAGTACATAAGCCATTAGTTAGGCTTAAACATTGACAGAAACAGACTGATTCATCTGTTACCAATTTAGCTACGAACCAAACGGCAAGAGCAGGAAAAAACCAAAGGGGGGAGGGGAGTTTAAATGGAAGGAAGCAGTGAATCATACTGTAGCCAAAGTCATCTCTTAAAAGGAATCATCTCAGGTAATGACCTCAAGACAACAGCTTCCTCTCTGACTCAGAATAATTGGTCCAATAGAGCGTTAATACCAAGCCAAGACTGGGATAAAAAAAATCAAGAACAAAGAATGAAGTGTCCTTGCAGCTTCTCTAACTAAAGGTCAGAAACAGAGGGGTCAGCCATCGCTGTGAATCGTCTTCACTGTCACCATAGTCCTGCTTCATTCTGTCAGGGCCCAGACCCCTCCAGTGGTTCCTGCTCCTCACTCTGCAGCTGTCATGATATTTATGCGCCTTCTCAGACATCACAACACACACATAAGCTACATTTTATTCACAGCATCACTCAAAACAACAATGCTTGAAAATCCCTACATCAAACATTGCGAAAAGGTAGCCTTCACAGGTCAGTTTCACAGGTGCTCAGGGATCAGGCTCTGACGCCACAAAATCAGGCGCATTAAATCTCCTGTGCCATGTGTGCTCTCCACAAGGTATTAAAAACTCCCTTAATCGGAGAAAGCACTACATGCAGCGCAGGTTTTCCATTGAGCATATGAAGAGCTTAAAGGTTAATACAATGAAAAGGTTAATACAATAAAAATCGCAGACACTGTCAAGGTAGGCGTGCAAAGAGAAATTGATTTGTCTGAGGAAATTGATGTAAGAGTCTAAGATATGGCTGCATTAACTGAAAACCAAGAACCAATCAATGCCGACATCAAAACCTAGTAAAGATAAATGCAACTAGTTGCTGTGCTCCAGAGACTCTAGCATATACGCCGGTGTGTGACCCAACACTGTGCTGCTCTTAAGAAATACCGGAGGAACACCATGAACCGGGGAGATCTATTCTTTATTATCTTGCCTTATGTATCGATTTGAGCATCACGTACAGGGAAAGTCAGCCTGACACAAACCTGCTGCTGGCATTTGAAAACCACACCCAACTTCTTACCTAGATAAGTAATAATGAGCCATTTTATTTACAAGGACATGCACCCATACAGCACTGTCGAAAATGATAGACATGCGTGGGAAATACTGACCTTGAAAATGCACTGCACAGTATCCATTTCTGTAATCATTTCAGTGAAAAATACTTGCATAATGGATGCTGCCCAAAAGGTCGCCCTGTGTATCACTCCCCATTGTTCACTCTTGTTGGCGTGGCTGCAAACCTAATTTCTTTCAGCTCTGAGTGCTTAATACTTGAAATAAAATACTCTTTGGTATTGGTTTTTCCTATTTTGCCTGGAATAATACTGGTTTGTAGCTTCCACTACTCAAACCTGGTAGTTTACTTAATGGAAAAACAATATTACAGCAGCAACTCACAATTATTTTATTATCAATTAAACTTCCGAGTAATAATCATGACTACAAAAACCCAGAAAACGGTGAACATGCCTATCATACTTTTCCACAGACCCGGGTGTCATCTTTTTTTGTCTGTTTAATAGTCAAAAGGTATTCATTTAACTATAATGTGTTACCTAGATGAGTAATCCTGATATCCAACAAGGTAGAAACAGCCAACATTTGATATTTTTGCTTTAAAAAAAAAGTCTAAAACATTAAATTTTCAAAATAGTTGCTTATTAAGCTTCTGTCGATCAACAAATTATAGATAAAGACATAAAAACATATAAGATCTTAGCTTAATAGCAATAAACCATTTCGCATACATGTATCTCGAGTATGTATCTTGGTGAAATGCCTGAGAGGGATACACAAACATGTTTCAAAAGCATAAATACTTGTTATTCCTATTTCAGTGATCATGAACATGCAGTGTCTCAAATTGGTCTGAGCAGCAGGGTGGTAATGGTGTAAGCCAGGTAGTAACAGCAGTGTTTTATTCTTTTAGCTCTCATAACAGCGTAAACAGTGACATGGGACATGTTCAGGCAATCGGGTAACCTTTGTGGGAGGCGGTAAGGTAACTGAATTCCATGAGAACGCCACCGTCACAGCCGAACACAACCAGCAAAATTTGATCTCTACGTGAACAAAGCCTGATTCAGGTGAGGGTTTTTCCACAGTGGAAAACGGCAGAGATGGGTGGAAACTCGTGTTTAGAGCGAAGTGCTAATATTAGCAAGTCTTATCAGGACAAACTGCATAAGACGGAGGAAATGACTGCAAAGATATCACCGCGGGTTCCACGCTATCCCCCAGGAAGTCAGGGAAACTTAAACAAATCGAACTGCTGACCATCAAAATGACAGGGAAATCACCCAGGCTTGTCAGAGCCGCTCAGTCTAACGGTGATACTGACAAGAGATGATGGAGGGGATATCAGCCCATATCCTGTGCACAAAAGGCAAAACTGAGAGGGCTGTGGTTCATAAGTTACATGCACCTGTTGCCTATGAAATATGTTCAACTGCAAATCCATTTGGTTTGTTTCAATACTTAACTGAGTAAGAACTGTCTCTGCATATTGTGTTTAGAATCTGAAACAAGCCTCCAAGCATGTCAGGTTCACAAGCAGCAGATTTAAATGGATCAGAAACCATTTATAAGTCACAGCAACATAACAGAATAAAATAATTATTTTTTAAAAACGACAGCTGTGTTTCCTTTATTTTAGTAACTTAATGCAAAAGGTTGCTAAATGTATATATATTTCAACTGATTCATCAAATTTTTTTTAAATAAAATAACTGTACATACAAGGTTTAAACATCTTTTGCATTTATTATTACTCGACACACATGACACTGACATACAAGCCTCTGTTGGACCACATCCAGCCACATATCATATTAGTGCGTCCCTGCTGTGCTGGTCAAACTATACACTGTGTCGCTGCCTTGAGCACTTCAGTAAGTGCAAAACTGCTTCAAGTACACCAGCTACAGTTTCTCAGTTTCACCAATGAAGTTCATGTTTTTAGTGCTTTTTCAGGGCAGCAGTATTACTGGCTTTGCAAAACACTCCGGTGTTTGGCATACAATAGTACAAATATTTCTGTCAAGCTCAAAAAACTTCAATCCATGCAATTATAACTGTTTTTCCACATGGTAGGCTTAACTGCATGGGGTCAAAGACGCAAAAGTTCAACAACTACACACAACAACAGCAGACAAAATAAGTCAGAAGCACCGTTTCTAACAAATCCCCTCAACTGTAATTACAAGGCAGTTTGCTAGAAGTCAATTTGGGCATAACAGACTTAATGCAGTGAGTGTGACTAATAGCAGAGACATGAGAGGGCAAAAGGGGTCTGAATGTACCTGCTGGGGGCCCTCCCCGTTGACCATGGCTGGGGGTGGTGGTGAGGCCAGGATTGGGAGTTCAGGGCTGAGAAGCTGGCCAGACTCCAGAGGTGGCGTGTGGTCTGCCATGTCTCCCTCATTCACACCAGTGAAGAGGTACTGCTGCAACAAAGACACAGAGATCAATGGAAATGTACAGACTAAGTCACAAAGGTTCGTGACGTCATCGTCTTGAAGAGCCATTCAACCTGTGCTGATAACTACATTTACCCAGAATGTACACAGAATGCAGCTTTTCTCTCCCTTCTGTTAGTTGGCATTGTGAGTGGATCATTACCTGAATTTATAGCCAGAAGATGTGCACTGTTGATTGTAGGTTAAAATTATGATTCACTATGTTTACTCTGATTACCATGTAAACTGTGTTATTTTTAAATGCAGGTATTTTGCATAATATAACTAAAATGCAACAATCTTATTGTTTCTGGCTGTAAAATATAAGCAACCTAAAAGTCTAAATAGTGGAAAAGATGGCTAGATGAAGCGATTTATACATGTGGATGTTTGTACCATGCAGCAACTACCAGACAAGGTTGTGTTAGGAGAACTGGAAACCGGATTACAAGATGCCGCCCATTCATTGAAAAGAAAGCTGCTCAGTGGCGCATAAGACCGAAACAAATTCCCAAGATTCCTCCTGTTGGCCCCGACATACAAAAATGGGATAAAACAAAATGAGCATACAGCCTTTCTAGACTGTTATTGGACCAAACAAACCAAATTTTGATAAATATGTTGCAGGGTTTGTGATGCACAGAAAATTAGGGTTGTGGGGGAAACACAAAAAGCTTTGTAGGCCAGTGTGCATCATGTGATGAATGCAGAGGTTGTATTAATGTGGAATGGGCACGATGCCCAGCGATGGCCCTGCCTAGTTTAACTACAAAGAGTGCAATGCCAATGACAGCCGCCAGATGCTGGCTGCAAACAATCTCATGATTCCATTAAAAAAGTGTGAAAAAATATGAAGTCAATTATGTTTTCAATGAGTCACTGAGGCCTCAACTACTAAATTTGGGGCCTCTAATAAGAGTATTGTTGGTCATTTGAAAAACATTGCTCTATAAATAAGATTTGAGGGCTTTTCAAAAGCTCTGATGTCTGCAGTGTGGCGACTGATTGACAGTCATGATTGACAGCTCGCTTGACTGTGGACCTGCCTTTTTCCCGAACTCCCACTGAGTCAGACTTTTGGAGCTTTTGTTTAAAGAATAAACAGATTTTTCTACAGACACGCAGTTCTGTTGTTTTGTAAACAATTTATACTAATAAGACCTACCCAAGATGCTCCTCTGCAATATTTTGATCAATGTAATGTTTGGTACTACTTCATTACAAGACCTAACCTGTGAGCACGAAGTGGACAATTGATCTAATCTTTGCTCAAGTGAGTTGGTGTTTCCAATAAGCTCGTGCTTGCTTTGGTCTGAGGTGGCAGGTCATGTTAAAGATGTGTGTAAGACAGGGGTCTCAAACTGCATTCCTCGTGGGCCACAATCCAGCATGTTTTAGATGTCTCCCTCTTCCAACACACCTGATTCAAATGATCAGGATCGTTATCAGGCTTCTGCAGAGCTTGATGATGAGCTGATAGACAACATCCAGCACCGTTTATTCTTCCATATTTGAAAGGTCCTGCCTCCAATTGGAAAAGATCTGATACTAAACTGCATCTCTGGCCTTCAAATCTTTATATACAGTCTATGGATTGTACTTACTACAAAATGGCAGAGTCATATTTACCACTACAAATATCTCTTATAAATATGTAAATTAATTTATAAAAGCATTTTGGTTTAATTTAAAATCAACAGGACAGAAGGACAAACGCTGAGTTCAAAAAGCTGTTATAAACATTTGGATATAAAACTTGAGCAACAGCAGAGACACATCTGTTAACGTTGACTGCTAGCAGATTGTTTTAATTACAACACTAAGGCCTATAGTTAGTGATTGAAAATTAAGCCTTCTCTAGTGTACGAGGCATCAGATATGAGGCAAATAGCCCCTAAATGCAAAACATAATGACAAACTGAGCCGTACTGAGTGGGTATTTGATGCACATCATAATTAATTTCCAAACACATCCATTGTTTTCCACTGCCAGTAACATGCTGGACTCTAATGAAAGACATTTTCTGATGGCATCAGTGAACAGCCAGGACAGGCCAGCTGTTGCAGTCAATCTTAACAAGCCTGAACCCAGACCAAAGACAGGGTTGATCAGATGTAATTATTTAAATAGAATACAAATCTCCATGTAGGTAAAAGTCATGGAAAACACCAGTTTCTGCTGTTGCATTATCTATTCTATCTACAACCTGTTTGGTGCTTTTGCAGGCTGCTACAGGTGGCATGTTTTCCACACATGGAATGCTTGTCTGAAGTGGTCTACACAACCAGAAATAAACTGAAAAAAAAGTGCTATTATCAGTATCTGTGTCAATTTTTGGGAAGGTTATGCAAACTAAGTTAAAGCAGCAGCAACAATGAATCAAAGTGATACTGAAAAGTGGTTACTGGTAAGCCACTGTTAAGTCTTGTAAAAAGTTCTGCCTACACCCAAAATTTAAATACCGTAATGTTTACGCCACTATACAAACACACCTGCATAAGTCTAAAAAAGAAAGAAAGAAAGAAAGACATGAGGGAAAAAAAGCCACACAAAAAAACTCACCCACCTACCACTGGATTAAAATGACACTTCATGTCACGAAGCGAAAGGAAAATACAATAGTGCAATGTATTGTGCATGACATCTGTCAGCTGGCCGTTAACTTTCTGAGCATACATACAGCTCTGTATAGTGTTTATGCGATGTCTTAGAGGGAGGGAGCACACAAGAAGAGAAAAGGAAATTGGAAATTATTACATACGGAAAATTGTTAAGCCCTTCATTGAAAGAGACAGTTTCTCAATTGTCTCCTCCGCTAGAGAACAGAGTCAAGTAGACGGTGCAGTCCAATCTCTTCTCTTCCTTCAAATAACAAACACAAATAACCAAAAGCTGACAATGGAGCTGTATTATGCCTTCTAAACTGTAGCAATCAACAAACAAATCAGCCAAGTTGGATTATACATAAGCTCATGTAAAGTCAAACCCTATGAGAGTATCTAGAAAAATACTGTTCTTTATAAAACACTGCAATGAAAGAAGAATAAAGTATTGAAGTACCATAGTAGGGACTGGCCACTCATGAGAAAAAAATTAAAAGATTACATGGCAAACAAACAAAAAATTCCATCCAAACCAAAAGAACAGCATGAGAGAAATGTAACATGTGTCCTTGAACCTAATTACACTCTGGCGCATGCGTCCCTAAACCTCACAGTGATCTGGCTTATCTGTTAGCTTTAGTCCCTCCCCTCCTTAAGCTTAAATAACAAAGTCAGTTTACAGTGTGATGGTCAATGAACTGGACTTGAGAGAACTATTGCTTTAGCAGAGGGCTGACATGAAATGAGTAATATTACTGTCAGGTACTAGTAGTATTACTAGATTCTAGACTCATTTTTGCCCCTTAGGACACTGAGTCAATCATTACAATGAATTGGCATATTACTCAAGAAATTTTCAAGTAAATTCACATTAAAGATCATGCTCACAACAGCTACCTGCAGGTCAGTAAAATGGGAAGTACCAAAGGGGAATTCCTGATGACTTGCCCTTATCTTATTTACATTTCCCCCTGACCACCCACCTTTCACACACTGGGTGAACTCAACGGTGGCAGGAAAGGAAGATTTAATAGTTCATTATGCATTTTTTCCAAAGTTATGTCATTTGATTGGGGTGAGTGTGTAACTGTGAGGTGTCTTGCATCCTCCAGTTACTAAATACTTCCATGAGTGACATGTTGCCTGTGCTAAAATATAAATAGAATGTAGGTACTTCCCTCCCCTCTTTGCTCTTATGTTTTTCTCTGGGAATAGATTAGGCTATACAAGTTTCAGAAATAATCAGGAATCACCACAGCCTCCTATTAACACCCAGTGAAAAACACCAGCTGAGCCAAATATTAAATTCCTGTTTTGGCTGCATCACACTAAAGGCCTGTGCAGAGTCTTTCCTGTTGTAGCACAATAAACATAACTTTAATATCTGCATTGTGGTCACATCTGTTGTTGCCTTCACTGTGCAGCATATTTGTTTGTGGCTAAGGGAGCAGTGACAAGGACAGAGCAGCTGTTTTTCGGTTACAGTTTTGGCCACTCAGGGGAAACAAACAGTGAATTGATAGAATAGAGTGTTCCGGCTAGCCAGGTTTATAGTCTTAAAAACAACGTTATTAGGAATTAGACCAAGGCAGAGTCAAAATTGTAATAGTAGTGAGAAGCCAGGCCTCGTGTGTATCATGAATTGTTTTTTTGTTTTTTTTTTGTCGTCATTGTTTAACAGAAAGTAAAATGTATTCGAGTTTTAAACGTTAACATGGATGTTTAGCTGGAGCACCTGCAGAAATGATTTTAAATGGCAGACATCTGCACACGGTCCAACAGCTGGACATGCAATAAATGTATTTGACTTAGCCTTATCGGTTAAATAACCTTATTTCAGCTTTATTTAACATTATTCTTACCACCAAACCCAACAGCTACAGACTTAAACTCGTTATATTTAGAATACTATAATATTAACGCTAAATGCTATGCTTAAAAATAATGCTTCTTATTTGCTAGCTTGGTTAACCAGGTTAGCTACCTTGCACCCGACACAATTGTTTACTCTGGCTACAGGTGTGTGTTCACAGCGTTATGTCATAGCTGTTTGGTGTCCAACTGCAACGCAACATTGCAGTCGACGTGTCGACAAGCTCACCGATAATTTCGAGTTGAATTTGAGAGACACAGTTAATTCACGGTCGGACAACACAAGTGAGTTATTACCAAGAGCGCAGCTAACGTTACTCACTCAGTCAGTTGGCACAGCAGCAGCAGTCTGGACTGACACGCCGATGCACAGTGATGATTCCTCCGCAGCTCTTCCCGAAAAAAATGCTTAATGTCAGCAAGCTCCGACGGTCGGCTACTTTCTGCAACACCTGAGGCTGATAACTCGCTAGCTACCCAGATAAACACAAGACAAGGCAAAATGTGACATACTAGCCTTAGCTACCTAATGCTACCTAGCCAATAGTTAGCAGGATGATGTGCTTTTCTCGTAATAGCAGCGCCGATGGCTTGTATTAACTACACCGCAAGCAGATCGAAGTAACTAGCGAGCAACAGCGACGCCTCTAAGTATCGATAATGTGAGCCTAACTGCCAGTTTTATCGAGATAACTTTCCATCCAACCCTGTTCCTCGCATAAAAGGCAGGAATTTCGCCATCGCTTACAGGGCTTAGTGCGCATGCGTATTAGAGCAACACACACGTCGGATCCTAAATTCCAAAATAGCGAAGAGACACGTTTTTAAAAAAACATGAAACGCGGTTTATTTTGCTCGTGTCGTGGACGCGGTGGTTATTCGGTGCTGTTGTAATGAACTGCATTTGTCCACCTACATTTTTCACGACTTAAGGAAGACCTTACGGCTGACGTGTCTGCGGCCGGTTCGTCCACCGAGTCACAGGCACAGAAATATGTGTGATATGTGGCGTACCGAGAGAACCACTTTTGGTTTGCTCATAACGGACTTTACCAGACTCGGTGTTGCTGCCCTCGGAGACAGATGTCATCAGATAACGCAGAACCGTGACCAGCCTTTTTTTTTTACTGGAAATTTCCAGTCCACCTTAATAGAATCGTGTTGCCTGTAAAGGGTAGTGTTCGTGGTGTTCATTCATTTTTATCCTGTGGTCCTGTACTGAAAATATCATTACTATTAGTACAAAACATAAACTGTGAAGACATTCATTCGAGTTTATATTTGACATTGCATTTTTTTGGGATCAAACAAAAACATTTCTACAACTAAAAGCTCAAAATCTCAAAAAGCATAAAGGATTGACTGCTGACTTTCACTATGAATAAGCATAATATCTATCTATCTATCTATCTATCTGTCTATCTGTCTCTCTGTCTGTCTGTCTGTCTGTCTGTCTGTCATGAATACATTATGTATTTTAAGCCTGACATATGATGAATGGGTAGAAAACCTAGGGTGATTCATTTTTATATATTTATTTCAAAGTCTCTGGAGTTTGGTACTGAGGTTTGGCAATTTATCACCCAGACACAGACAATGCATACTAGCATAGCTAATCTTAAACAAATCCAGCATAACATTTCTTTGTTGTGTGATTTCCTTGGTATATCATTATGTGTTGCAGTACCAGGCTTGCTATTAAAAGACAACCATTAGTCCATTGACCATCAGTCAAAATTGTTCATATGAGCACATGTGTTGTCTGAATAGCAAAACAACAGGTATTAAAATGGCTCCCATGAAAAGTGTAGATTTTAAAACCCAAGAAACAATGTACGCACACACATCTGCTAAGTTTAATCTATTCAGCTATTTATCCATCAAACATTGCATATGACAAAGGAAATGCATATGAATTATGGTATATTATTTTACATAAAATATTTGCATGTCAGATGAGGGTCTGTAAAGCTTTGCCACAAACATGTGCAATGTCTCCTGCACTCAAATGCACCATGACTGGGTTATCCATGGCTCCACCTGCTGGACTTTACAAAGGAGTACTGTGTGGTTTCTGGCACAGAAGAAATTTGGAGTCAAAGGGGTCCTCCTCCACAAAAGCTGATAAAATAAAGGTGAACAAAGCTGCATTTCCACATGACCCCTTGAGACGGACTGATATCAGTTACTTCATGCATGTCTTTGTGTCCCTCATTGCATTCGTTTCTGCTGTTTTCTCTGCAGTTTATGGTAAAAAATAGTGCACAGAGGAAAAGAAAAAACAGATCCTCAAAGTATTGTGGGTCAGGAAACCTGCCAAGAACATTTAACCTCAAGGGTTTGACTTCTGTTTCTTATGAGCTGTCATCATACAGAAGTGTAATACATTATCAAACAAAACCAGAATGTAAATTTCCTTTAGTAAGCAAAAGAAGATGAATAAAGGGTCACCATTATTTACATAGTACATTTAAAAGAACAGCTGTTAAGCCAAAGTGCTTTTCAGTAGAGAAATTAGACTGCTGTTATATATTTACCGATCAAATGCGAATATTATTTTAATATTAAGACCCTACAGTATTATTTATAATGTAAATTCACCTGAGTAATTTTAATATTATGGTTAAGGCTATATTTATAAAGACTCATTTTATGCACAGAAGTTATTCAAAATGCTTTACAGGAAAGATAAAGTACAAAATACAGCAGAATAAATTCAATGAATTAAACAATACAATACAGACAAGTTGGATAAAGTGTACACCGATTTTATAGAATGATTAAACAGATAAACTAAACACAGTGTGAAAAGAACAACGACAAGAAAATAAAAACATGTAAAAGAGAAAGTATATGATAAAATAGAAAAAATAAAAGTGTAGACAAGTTAGTACAAGTACAGATACAGTATAATACTAAGTTAAATGTTAAGATTAGAAACCTGCAATATTATACAGTCAGAGAAATTTGCAGACTAAGGTTAACACACTATAAAATTGGAAGAAAAAAAAGTGGAAAAAACAATAAAGTGACTCAGAGGCATTTAATCAGAGATATTAAATGCCATTCAAATTTAAAAATAAAAAAGTGAAAGCAACCATCTGCATTTGATACATGAAAAGAGAGATACAATGATAATATGCAAATATTGTTTGTTCAACATTTTTTCATATAGATATAATTCATTCATATTAATTGTCCAAATAAAAAAAACATTGTATTGTAGTGATTTAAGTGTACTATTGAGTGCAAAAACCTATTTAACCTATTTTAACATTAGAAATGTTTGATATAGACTGATTGAATTTGAAAAATAAATTAATATGGTGAATTGCACAATTTTAATGTTTAAAATATATATGTTGCTAATAGTTATCTAATGACTCGCTGTAAAACTGATATTTTTGCAAATAACAAACTTTAGAAACTCGCAGCTCCGACGGTCAGTAAACGCAGCGTCCGACTACAGGAAGTAAAGTGTTGTGTTTTTCTCAGGCGGTGGTTGTAGCGATCAAAGCTAGCTACAACAAGGTGCAACCCGCTGCGGCTGATGTGAAACTACACCTTTACCAGACCTCCGGACATGATTTCATCATCAAGGTTATTCGCCAAATGTGTTGGTTGACAGTTTTTAAGTGTCACTGTTGGTTAGAAAAACGGCGTCGCGGACGAAACACTAGCTAGAAACAACAGCAAGGTAACGTCAACAGTTGGACCCGTCAGCGGCTCCCAGCAGCAGCAACACTCCTCACGCTAATTAGCTTAATAGTTTTTGTTGGATAAGACTCTTTGAGTTGATAGTTTTCGTTAATGGTAGATGACACGTTAGCAACTTTTGTGTTGCTAGCTTAAAAACAAAGCCTGCAAGTTTTGCTACGCAGCGTGCTTAGGTTGTTTTCTTTGTTGGTTTGAATTGTTGAACGTCTCATAAAGGCGGTGTGTTTGGGGCTTTCATGCTAAGTGCAAGTTATTACTCACTGAGAGGCAGCTACTGTACTTTTGTTCGGATGTCACAGTAAAGCAGGTCGTTATAGGGGCCTTTTAAAACTTTAAAGTGTTAGTTAGTCAGGTAGAGAGTTGAATTTGGGACGCCTGGTGCTTGTGCTTCAGCTGAAAATCGCTGGTTGTAATAGTAGTGTCAAGAATATTTAATAGTTTGCCTTTTTATTTGCCTGTAACCCAGACACAGGGAAGAAGCGTTACCCAAGGGGAATAGTAGGTTTATGAGCATATATTGATCTTGGAAAAAAACATAATCAAGCTAATTATTGATGTCCATTAAATGCAGAGGAACAGACAGCTCGTTTAATACCATGTATGTGGTCTTGTGTCGTGAGTGCATATCTTGACATGTGGTACAGCTATGGTGGTGCAGACTGTATTTATGGTAAATGTAGGATGACATAACCTGGGCTTTTCTCACTCTGTCAGTAAACACACAATGTGTTTACCTCAGCCAGTGTGCATACATGTTTTAATCCGTCTACAAAGCTGGGCTCAGTGCCCGGATACTGTCTGCTGCTGAGCACTTTGAAAAATAGTAAACCTCCTAGATAATTTATCAACTCGGTTTTTACTTTCTGTTGCGTTTTTCTTGCTAAAGATGAGGCAATGCTTCATTTCCATTACGTCTCATTGTGGCATATTCATTCAGCTGTTTTGACATTTTTTAACAACTGGACTAAAAAAACTACTAATGATTTGACTGCAGTTTATTAACTAGAGCATGACAACAAACTCCTGCTTGACTGTGACTCAGCATTTTGTTTACATGCTGAATAAAGTACTTCCAAAGTACAGATGCCTTGTCTTCACATCTGTTTAACTGCATGTTTTCCTCTTTTCACAGCTGAATAGTATGCTGGACGTGGGGAAGTGGCCAGTGTTTGCGCTCCTTCCTCCTGAGGAACTACGGCTTATCCGGCAGGCTTGTGTCTTTGGCAGTGCTGCAAATGAAGCCCTCTATGTCACAGTTAATGATGAGGTAACGTGAGGTCGCTTTAATCCTCTTGTTTATTTCGAGGTGTGTTGCAAGACTTGCGAGACTTAATCTACTTCCATAATATTGATATTTATTCATATTAATATCTATTTATTGTTTAGAAATGGATAGTGAAATTGTTCAGGCCTCTCACTCTCTCTCGTTGATACAGAGAGCAGTTCCAGGCAAAGGGATAAGCAGATAGAATGAGGCTATCTTTAGCCATATAGGCCTAATACCTGAGCAAGCTCCATTTTTATCCTGTGGGAAGGTGCTGTGCGCGCCTCATCTTTCCACCCTTGCTTATTTGTTTGTCCCTCTGGCGCAAACAGCTGATGTTTCAGAGCAGCCACTTGTGCAGTTAAAAATGTATTTTGGTGTATTTCACTTTTAAAGTTGCAGACTACATTACATTCAGCTTGGCCCATGTGCACAGTTATTAGATTCATTGATTTTTATTTCATACAGAAAACATTTGTGGAAGCCAGTATTACAACTTGGTTGCAAGGGTTGTTTGGCCATGTTAATGTTGGAATACTTAATCCATTAATTAATTAGTCATCTGACAAAAAATAATTGTGAAAATCTCCTGAGCAATCAGAACTTGTGATAGACATTTTCTCAGGTTTCTGATGTTTCTTCTTCTTCTTCCTATTATTATTATTATTATTATTATTATTATTATAATAAGTACTATGTTTACATATCTATTTTGATAATACTTTACATAGTGCTGCCTTTGTAAAATATAATTATACATTATATTAAACCTTATATTTAGGCAACTCCCAGTATGTGATCTTGCCAAATATTTCACCAAATATTTATAGGGGTATCAGTATAATCAGCAAACTCATGTATCATTTGTCAACATCAGTACCACTTTAGCTGTGATGTTTGGTTTTTACAGGTCTTTGCTTTAGGCACCAACTGCAGTGGCTGTTTAGGGCTCGGAGACCTTCAAAGCACTATTGAGCCACGCAGGATTGATGTGTTGTGTGGAAAGAAGATTGTGTCCCTAAGCTATGGAACAGGGCCGCATGTGGTTATCGCTACTGCAGGTAATCTAGTTCAGCAAACTTTTATTTGTCTCCAAGGTGAAATTTCCACAGGAGGCAGAGGAATGAGATCGCAGGCAAACAAGGCCACACATGAAAATGTAGTTTTACGATGATGCTGTGTCACTGCTGTCCATATTGTGTCAATCACCTAGATAAATTTGTAATACTTTATGTTCAAATACCATAAAACAGTAAACTTAAAAGTGCAATGCGCCATAAAAGTTAATGTGTGTTTAAATACATACTGTAACTCCTAAATACATGTGTTTTTCCACAACAGTCAGATTTCCTATGTAGTCCTTTCTTTACTTTTACTGATTCCTTGTGGCAGTCAGTATATGTAACAGATCTGTGAGTAGAATGTTAAAATGATTTTTGTTTTGATTTATCTGTTTAGATTGTGCCTTTTATCTAAGATGTCTTCACACTGTTTAAATGTGCTTTTTGGTGATAGGTAGCAATGGTAATTTTTAACTGACTCCACGTCATATCTGATGCTGACCAGTTATTCATTAATTTTTCTCTTTCCATGTGGAGGGATTTGTTTTTCAATTCCAATTACAGTAGCTGATAATACAAAAAACAACTAGCTGTTGCCATACTGGTGTGATCTGTGTTATCCTGCTGCCTCTTTGTCTGCTCTGTTTATTTGTGTGTCTATTTTTCTGTTGCTTTTTCTCCACATGCAGTTCAGTTTCAGTTTAGTGTTCCTCTCTCTATCTCTGTTTCCCACTTCTGTTGTTTTCCAGCTATATTTACGCTCCATAAACGTCATGTAAACAGTGTTTGTGATATCTGATAGGGGTTGTGCTGAGCCCCTGCTGTAAACCTTGTGAAGTCGACTGCTTCTTATCTTTCTATAAAATATTAACCACTGTGACAACAGGAATAAAATGTTTACCTGCTACTGTCTAGACGGAGAAGTGTTCGCCTGGGGCCACAATGGCTACAGCCAGCTGGGAAATGGGACCACCAACCATGGACTGACCCCTGCTCTGGTGTCCACCAACCTTCTCAGCAAGAGAGTGACAGAAGTGGCCTGTGGCTCCCACCACACTATTGCCCTTACAACCGATGGAGAGGTGATTTATCCTCTCTTGTGTCCTTGCTTTGGTTTGTTTCAGCTTAATCTGAGTATTTTTTCGGACGGTGAACATTTATCTCTGTGTTCAGGTGTATGCGTGGGGTTACAACAACTCAGGCCAAGTAGGTTCAGGATCTACTGCCAACCAGCCGACACCGCGACGGGTCAGCAGCTGCCTGCAGAATAAAGTGGTGGTTAACATCGCCTGCGGTCAGCTCTGCTCCATGGCTGTACTGGATAATGGCGAGGTAATGGGTCACATCAGTCTGCAGATGTTTAAAGGTGGCTAAAAGGGGCAGTGTAGGAGAAAAGAAGTGTTTTGTCCAACAACGTTTTAAATCAAAAGCACTTTAACCTGATTCAAATGGCCAAACTGCAAGCCAAATTGAAAACCCTGCTGTCATAGAGATTGGTGGGGATATACACTATGGATTCAGGGTTTAAAACTGGCATTTTCAGTCTCTTAAGGATGCATTTACAGTGTTTCTCTTGGTTCTACACATTAGTGTTCCATAAATAGCTGTGAAACACTTTTTTTTTTTTTTAAAGCAGAGATTTTCAAACCTAGTGTATCGTCTCACCTGCACACACTTCACCAGCCTCGGCTTGAAGGGGTGTGAATATTGAATTTGCAGCTTCAGAAAGTTAAGGTTTTTGGATGCAATACCTATTTTTAGCATTTTCTGAATTTTCTGAATGTGTCCTTTGTTTGTAGATCTATGGTTGGGGCTACAATTGCAATGGACAGCTAGGTTTGGGCAACAATGGAAATCAGCAGACGCCATGCAGGATCGCTGCCCTCCAAGGTGTCAACATCATCCAGGTAAGAACCTAAAGAGAGATAAAGCTCATAAAATACTGTTTTTGATTGTTTATCTCTACACAATGTCTAAATACATTCATCCTTTTGAATGCAGGTTGCTTGTGGATATGCACATACACTGGCCCTGACAGATGAGGGGTTTGTTTACGCTTGGGGAGCCAACTCATATGGGCAGTTGGGAACAGGCAATAAGAGTAACCAGGCTCTCCCCACACTAATAAACACAGACAAGGAAAGGTTAGTACTCTGTCATTGCCTTGTTCTAAATGAGCAGCAACATTTCATGTCACTGCAACAAGTCACTGAGGGCTGTGTGATAAGATACTGAGGGATAAATCTTTTTAGTAGCTTAATGCCTTGAGCGTTATATATGTTTTAATATCACAGAGTAATAAAGATTGATTCTTGACTCCAAAGAAGAATTACTAGAGAAGTAGCGTTCACTGTGGAGATATGCTTCATTTTGTCAATAATAGAATTCCTTTTTATCTCTTTACAAGCCATATTAGAAATATTTCAACACACGCACAACATGAGAAGGATATAAATAAGTACTTCTTTCAGGTTTGAGTTTTGTTTTTCTCTCTCTAGGATGGTGGAGGTGGCTGCATGTCACACGAGCCACACGTCAGCTGCCAAGACGCAGAGCGGGCAGGTTCTGATGTGGGGTCAGTGTCGAGGTCAGGCCGTGGCGAGCCCCCATCTAACCCATTTCAGCAGCACAGACGATGTGTTCGCCTGCTTCGCCACACCAGCAGTCACGTGGCACCTCCTCTCAGTAGGTAAGAATGTTATAGTAACGTACAGGTTTCTAAAAGTTGTTGAGAAGTGTCCTAGAGCACAACTGTCCTGTCCTCAATAATTAAGGTATTTGTAGTTAAGCATTTGACTTTTCTGTTATTGTCACATTTACTCTTAACCAGTTAATTCTGCAGCGGGTACATATCTGTGTGTCATAGGTGCAAATTCCTGGAAATGGTCTAAGAAACAAACAGGAAACTCTGTTTCCTCTCAATGTCAAACAAATGTTTATGTGAACTCAGCTCCCACTGAGGAGCATTAACATGTCATTTTGAGAGCTTCATTTCTTTGTTTACATTCCCCTTTAAAACTAATGACATGTTTAATAAAATTCAGTTAAATTAACAAACCACTGAACTCATCAGTGCTCTCATGAGTTCAGTCTTTGATTGTGCTAAGAAACAAATAGAGGCACCAATTAAATTTGTAATTCCCCAGAATTTCCTTTTAATGTCTCCTAGAGAGAGTCATAACTGCATGGTGTAAAGGCGTCGTTGAATACATTTTCTGTGATTTGAATAAAAGAACATATTGTTATACCCTTTACATACTGTAGATGTGCTGCATCTTTACAGTCAAATATGGTAATTGTTACAGGACTGTAAAATAGACATAATACAGTGGTGCTTCCAGGTTCAAAGATAGTCTAATTTAGAAAACACTTTAATAATTATTCCTTCATTAATAAGCCAAAAAACACTTGCCTTTCTGTGTTTTTGCCAGATGGTGATGACTACCTGACAGTTGCTCAGTCTTTGAAAAAGGAGTTTGACAGTCCGGAGATTTCAGACCTGAAGTTCTTGGTTGATGGGAAGTGCATCCATGTTCATAAAGCCCTGCTGAAAATCAGGTACAGAAAACAAGGACCACATATATAAATGTGAACTAATGGCACATGGTTATTATAATTATTCCTCAAATAGGGAAATTGTAATTAATGTGATGGTTAATTTCTCATCTTATATAGGCCTGGGCAATATAAGAATCGTGAGTACTGGCGAGACATTTTATCAATACAATAAGAAAATAGTTTGATATACTTAAATGCGTTGGATGCAAGCGCCTATGAGAGCATATAACGAAAACACAAAGTCCGGTTGCATAACACATCCCAAGTGTGCTCTGTCATGGATCATAAACAGCCTGTCCTTGATTATAGAGCCCCTTTCCCCTCCATCACCCTCTCCATGGGTTTCCGTGCAGGTCTCTGGAGGTGTGCCAGTCTGCAGCCTGATGTTGATGTTGGGGTGCATGTAGGTGGGGGCCTTGGTCTGGTTAAACCCAGTCCCTTAGAATCTTAACCTCAGTGCAGTGCGGCAGCTTCGCCCTGCACCTCCAGGTTTTACTTGTTTTCTAAATTTAATGTTTATCAAGATGAGATGATTCCTTTATCCTTTATTTTTCTTTATGTGAGTGATATTATTTGGGTCTTTGTCTCTTCTCCTGGTCTTTTTTTTAGAAATAGGTCGTTAAAATGATCAATGATTATCGATATCGACTGAAGTGAAACATTTTATTGTGACGCATTTTTCACCTATATCGCCCAGCCCATTTGACATTTACTTTTCCAATGCTATATAGATGCCTTGACAATTTGTTCTTGCATGAACACAACATTTCATTTTGTTTAGAAGATACATTTTGGCTTATTACATCCTTATTTAATGAAACTGAATTAAGAATTGTTTTTGGGTGCACATAATGATTTTCCACTTTGTGGAACTGAAACAGTGTCTCCACTCTTTGCACTCTGTTGTTAAGAGAAAATTTTCATTTCTTCCTCACAAGAGCAGCCTGCTTCTCCATCCTGACTTTCATTCTGATCACATGGGTTTATTTTTCACATATAGAGGTTGTGCTTGATCGCGTGTAATGAGAACACTTGGTTTACCACCCTGGGATTTTAAGGGAAGAGAAACAGACTTTGATATTGCAGAACTGTCTGAAACCTAAAATCAAAACAACATTTTTATTTGTGCAGCCATCAGGACAACAAACACACTAATCCATCTTTCTGTGGTAATGAATTTAACATATGTACTGAATGCTGTTTTTCCTATATTTTTAACTTCATTTACTAGACAGAGTTTCCTTGTCTTTCCTGTTAAAGTCACGGGGAAGCAAAAGACAGGGCTATTGTTTCCGGTGCTTCTTTTTATAACCACACTTGAACACAAAGTTTCTGCATTCCAGTCCCTTGCTCTTTTGCACTGTCAGTAGGAAGGAGCCAGACTGTCTGCAACATCAGCCTCCGTGCACATGCTCACACGAATATGCAACAGTGCGAAGCGTCTGCTTTGGCAAGATCACATGGAAATGATATGTTTAAGATGCATTCGAGAATGAAGACTCCGTTATTTGTTCAACCACGTCCTCAGAAGAAATGATAGAGGCAGTGTTTTGAGCTAGTCGAGATCAGCAGTGAGGGAGGTTTGGAAAAAAAATAAAAATGTTAATCAGTGTTCCTAATGCAGGAGTCCACAAGGAACAAATTGGAGAAATACTGTGGGCTGTAGTTGTTGGCAGAGTAACTCCACTTTGCCTCAGGAAGCGTATTATGGCCAGAAAAGTGAATTTTGAGTTAAAATATGTGATGTGTAAAATGGAGTTTTTTAGTCACGCTTCAACAGTGGCAATTACATTCTTGATACAAGACCCATAGCTATTTCTGTATACGTGTGCAGGTTTGTTAACTGTTGTTTACGCTTGACATTGTTTTTAACTTCTGGTAGACAAACAGTGAACACTAATGATAATTGATACGGTGAGTTACATCAACCAAACATACTTGCAACACACTGTATGTAGGACAGAAATATCCTATGTTATGAAAGCAATGTTTTCTGCAATGTTAAGCTTCTCAACTAATCATGTATACTACTGTCGAGTTGATGTTTTTAGCATTTCAGTTTTTTCTGATTCTCGTCCTTTATATGCAACCTCTAATTCCATTAGTTGGGATTTTTTTCAGTGTTCATTGAATGGTAACACAATTTTCTTTTAGTGCCTACTGCACTGAGTTACTTGAAAATGGTAATATAACTACTTTATGTATGACTACAAATGAATGAAAACCTTGATTTGTGTTCTTGAACAATAAGAAGTTGTTTTTTAATCACTACAGCATGATTGACACATGCATTAATTTGTAATATATATGCAAACGCTTACTGAAACATTAGTGTGGTAGCTTTGGCCATGCCAACAGAGTTGTCACCTTCTTTTCCCTCCTTTTTCAGGTGTGAGCATTTCCGTGCATTGCTGAATGAAACGGATGAGGATGCCATAGAAGTCCACCAGTTTTCATATCTAGTGTACAGAGCCTTCTTGGAGTATCTCTACACAGACACTATTAACCTGCCACCAGAGGATGCTATTGGTAAGCTGAGTTGTTTACAGTCCGAGAGCGCCAGAAAACCTTGAAACAAGCCAGTGCAGAAATCTAACACACTCACCCATGTGTTGCTCCTGTGTGTGCAGGGTTGCTAGACTTGGCTACATTCTACCGAGAGACACGGCTGAAGAGATTGTGCCAGGAAACGATCAAGAGGGGCATTTCTGAGGAGAATGCCATCACTCTGCTCTCTGCTGCTGTCAAGTATGAGGCCCGGGTAAGCTTATAGCCCCTGACACACAGTCAAACACCATGGTGGTGGGGGCCTACACAGTAGCTAGTCCGTTATACTCCTCAGCACTGACCAGATAGCCCTCTTCATTTTTAGGACCTGGAGGAGTTCTGCTTCAAGTTTTGTGTCAACCATCTAACAGCTGTCACCCAGACCCAGGCCTTTGCAGACATGGATCATGACCTGCTCAAGAACTTCATTAGTAAAGCCAGTCGCTACGGGGCCTTCAAAAACTGACTAGAGTGCCCCCGTAGTGATGGATTCAACACGATGAGGTTTAAGCTCACAGAGGAGAGTGTTCCCTAGACCAAAGTAAACACCCGGCTGCTCAGCACTTCAAAGACTTGTCTCAGGGGATGTAAATACTGGCGAGGCAAACGGTTTAAGGTTTCACCTACTAAGTGATGCTTCTGCATTACTGCTCTAAACCTTAGCCCAAACACAGTGGTTGCGTGGGGTGTAAATGTTGCTTTTACACCACTAGTCTGCAGACAGAGCAGAGGCTGAAGAGAAAGATGTGCCACAGTGGTTGTCTGTCTGTTGTTTTTGTGTTACTGACAATATGCTTGGCTGATTCTGTGTCGGATTCATTTGACCAGTCAACATACGAATGGGTGCAGGGAATTCCCACACAGCTCAGACAGGATGCCTGAAAATGCTGAATGCTTCACATAATCTCTTGCAGTAGAAAGGTTTGGTAGCCAGGTTTAGGTAGTTTCTATCTCACTGCTATTTATTAGTCAGTAAAACAAATTCTCAATGCATATATCATTCTAGTAGTACTGTACATTATGTCTGATCAATATAAGTGGGAAGTGATCAGCTACAAACAAGTCGGCCATGAATCAACCTTTCACATTGTGCTGCTTTTCTTTAAAGCCTTGATTCTCAAACTTTCTGGATTGAGAAGTCATATTTACTGAGGAAAAAACATGCAAGCTGTTCTTGTGTTTTAGAAAACTTATATTTGACACCTTTTTGTGAACAGTTAGTTTGTATCTGATCAATGACAATGTTTATCTTGCATAAGTCAATGTTTTGCCACTTTGTTTTATATTGTAGTTATTCATTAGTTATTCATATGCCATCCAAACTTCTGGTTACTGTTTGATATTTGTATTGACTAACATTTGCACTGTTTTGCTGTAGACAGTTGCTTTCGCCACCACGTCAGCAGCCTGATAGGAAAAGATGCAGTCAGTTACACATTGATGACAGAGAAGAACGTATGACTGCATGTATACTTGTGATCAGATTAACCCTCTTTGTGCAGCTGTAAACTATGTTTGACTTACACAAACATGTTGATTCCTGTGTACCCTGTCAGCGACGTTACACTGTAGATGCAGCTGATTTTACAGTTGCGTTTCATTGTAATTTGGTATGTTTACAAAAGTTTGGTTGTTTTATTGTTTTTGTTTTTTTTATTGTTAACATGTTGGCAGCAAACCTCTAATTCTTTTTACGAGGGTTTCTTTATACGTCCCCCCTGGTAGCACCTTGTGGTAATGGAATAGTTCTGGCTCAGTGTAATTGCCAAGTCTCATATAGGACCACAAGGTCTTTAAATGTAGTTACCAGATTATTCCATCTTGAGTTCCTTAATTAGTTTGACTAGAATGTAACAACATGTTATTACTTTAACAAGCCAATTAGTATATTTTTTGGAACATTTTGATAATTACTAAAATTGCCAGTGTGTTGTCATTTTGTATGAAAATGCTGTGAGCTGCTGACAGTGACTCTAATGGTTACATTTGACAATGTACTATGTATTAAAATGAATAACTATATGATTTCATGTATGTTATTGCAAATCACACTATCTGTGTTTTACCAATAGCAGCCATGAGGGGGCAGTATGAATATTTTGAATGCTCATGCATCTCTGCTGAAAGCCTGCAGCTTTCACACCTGCTTCACACTGTTGTCACGTGCTGGGACCTCAATCATCACCTTCCTGCATACTAGAGTTGCTTTAACTCAGGCGTACATTTGCTTCAAAAAGAAACATTTGATATTCAGTGAGGTCGCACACAGGGAGTGAAATGTATGCACTGAAATTTGCTCAGTCACACAATGTATTACTTAGTGTACAAGCTGTAATACTATTGTTGTCAGATTGTTTCCTCAGGAAATGGCACCAATGGTTTACACGTGTATATGATGCAATCTGCTGTTGCTCATGTTTGCAGGCGAACTTTTACATCAACCCAGCAAGAGCAAGCTTCTGTTAACTCACGTGTTTGCCTGCGTGTCCCCTAAAGTGCGCATTTATTGTCGCATGATGCAGTTGAGCTTCGTACAGATTTCCAATACCTGCCAGAAAAGTTGCAGGATGCGGCAAGAGCACCAGGAATACCTTACAAGATAAGGGAATCCAATTTAGTTGGCGTGTATTAAGCAAGCTGACACTTTGGATTTTCAGTCTAAAGTGAAATGTTACAGAGTTCACGCTATGTTGAGACAAAACAGTGTGTGGGCATTTGGTGATGTAAAGCAGATCACCAATTCATGGATGATAATTCAGTTACTTGATGCCAACTGATGGCTACTCCCAAAACAAATGACGTAACATTTACGCCCACATGTCTCTAAGCATAATACACTATGGAAGACTAATTGGTGCAAGGTTGTCTGCTGCATTAACTACCAAACTAGTTGGAGAAGCTGCAGGATCTTATAGGTCACATCCACAGAACTTTGTTATATGCGATGATGAATCCAAACATGGAATTACTCACAGGGAATTTTATATATTTTCATTTCTGTTCATTTTGCATTACTCTTGCCAGAGAGCACATACGTGTCATTTCACCTTATTAGGTTTCTTTTTAGGGCAAGGGGCCTTTTCATAGTATAGTATGCAGAATTAGGTTGTCAGTCAAGTTAATATGTTATAATCTGGATAAGCCTAAAGACTAAACATATGCACACAGTCACACAAAATGACTCAACATAGCAGACACACATGCTAAACGGTTTACATGGCAAATGAGGAAGTGCGTGCAGCTGCTAACGGTAACTGGCTCACTGCCACTTACAAATTCCTCCTGCACAAAATGTTACAAAATGTGATCCAAATTGTGTATTATTTGGTCACAATAAATCCCTTTAATTAGAGAGTGTAGTAGAGAAAAAAAGTCCTCCAGTGGAGAAGTCGAAAGCAGCATAGGATGGGAAATTCGGAGTAAATGTGCTTACTATATTTTCCACCACTTCTATGATTCTATGATATTGCAGTTTTTCTGCTTTGTGGGTTAGTTCAGTCTGGGCTAAAAGTCAAGCATCAATCTCTGTGTTGATCTTTTAATATGTGAAAGGTTGTCGGTTTGAGAGAAAACAGCTGCACTTTGGTTTCTTTTTTTTATTTTATTGTTGCTCTGACTTTTCTTGATACCAGTTTGTGGCTGCTGTGTGGTCGTTTCCTCAGCCCGCATATATCGTTACAGAGAGATAAAACCACGTCCTGTTTCACACTCGTTTCTGCAATATGTCGGTTCACTTTTCCTGAGTTTTGTGTGAAGCCTGTAAACAAACAGGTTTGTCTTTCCGTGCATGCAGTATAGCTTGTTTTACCCTTGAGACAAGATACAAATGTGGTTTAACAGTCTGCTCACTCTGGTTGTGCCCTGAGACATAAATGAATGGTCGAGCAGAAAAACGAGACTATCTGCTTGGCTATTTCTGCTCAGTGGACAGGGTGTTGCTCAGTTCGGCTTTAGCCTGAGAAATGGTACAAGAGTTGAGGTTTTTAAATTCCAAACATGGTGTTCGGGCCTTTAGTGGCAAGAAACCCCATTAATGTGGGTTTTCAATGGAGCAGAGCTTAACTTAAGACTTAAGGTTTAACATACATACAGTTTACTTACATGCAAATCTGTATGCTGAATGCAGGACATTAATGCTAACACTTAGGTATTTTACAATAAGCTGCAAAGGAGCTAAAATAGTTTCAATCATTGGTACCTGTTACATAACATAGATTGTTTTTGGTGCTGAGATGCATGTAGTAGTATACACACAAACCCTGACACTTCACCTACTTCACTTACTATGCAGTGTCAATGTTGACACTATGGACGAAAAAGTGACCACTGATATCCTGTTGCTTCTTTAAATACAGTACATGAAGTCGATGGCTGCAGTGGGGGGAAGGTGAAGTGCTTGTGGATGGGGAGTATTTGTTTTACAACGCAGTCAAAAGCTTTAGTTGATAAGGCAGTGTAGGGGAGCACAGAGATCCACAGCAGGCTCGTTTCTTTTCCCCAATCTCGAGATTGTGGTTTAGTTTTCATTTTGACACCGTATTCCAAAGAAGATGAAGATAATAAAGTTATTCCTCTGACTAATAGCTGTATTTGTCATATTTAGTCCAGGTATGTTTGGTTTCCAAACGGTTTCAACGATCAAAAAGTCCAACCTAATGCGTCATTTAGGACTTTTAGTTTCTGTTTTTAAAAATGTATTCCTCCTATTTTCACTTGGTACTGTGACAGAAAGATGTATGAGGTTCATGTCGAGGCTCTGCTCTGCTCTTCTCCTCTTCTCTTCTCTTCTCTTCTCTTCTCTTCTCTTCTCTTCTCTTCTCTTCTCTTCTCTTCTCTTCTCTTCTCTTCTCTTCTCTTCTCTTCTGGAAAGCCTCCCAGGCCTCAGTGGTTTGTGTTCAGACTGCAGCTCTGTTGGGTTGTTTGTCTGCGAGCGCCAGCACAACATTTGTGCAGCCTCTGTTTCCAAGGTGAGCAGGAGAGCACGAGCTGAAAGCCTTTTGAGTCGCAGTTTGAACATCCAGAATGTTCTTTTTTGCCAAGTTCGACCTTCCAAGTTCAGCAGGTTTCATTTGGGCTGCTTGTGTTTCACCTTGCAGTCAAACACAGTTGCTTTTGGTGCCGAAGGATTCTGTTACTTTAGATACTTCTTCTAGATATTGACAGTCATAGGAGTCTCAAATCTTGACACTAAAGTCAGAAAAGGCGTGTCCCAAGCCCAGGCTTTTTTGGATCCAAAACAACTGTATATTGCATCAAATATAATGATATTTCAACTTGTGATATACCAGTTTAACATTATCAGTTAATAGAATGATGTTAACACTGTATTTTGTGCTGCTGACACTGGTTTGCTGAAGTTTTTCCAAGCTTCAAAGCAAATTCCACTAACTCAGTTTCTTTTGAGGTACTTTATTGTTATTTTAAATTGATATTTGGCATTTTAGAATATATATCTACAAAGCTTAGCCTAGCAGATTGCCTGGTTCTTGACCAATTGTAATAAAATCCAGTTGCGAGCACACTGCCTGAATAAAGCAATGTATATTTTTTAGACTGAATAACTCGAATTTTAAAGAATTTACTGTGACAAATCCAGACAGAACCCAACTTTGCAGCTTTACAGAACATCTTTTAGGCTATGTTTTGGTTTTTGTAGCACATTTAATCACCACTTGATTGGATTAGTCTCCAGATATGTTTAATATACAGTAGCAGCTTTTGGTTTCATCATATAACATAAGTAACATGAGGTAAGTTTACACATGTTGAGCCTTTATTGTGAAAGTTGAATTCATGTTGCAGCTCTTTGGTTTTGATTTGTCAAATTTAAGGGCCGTCATTACATTTGTAGTCTGTGTCTGACCACACTTCTGCCCGCCGCTGATGATCATTACACAACAATGTTATGTCACACATTGCTTTTATTTGAAGGCTTCAGTCTTGGCCTTGGGGGGTGCCAGACTGTTTCCTGGCATTGTGAGAAATTTAACAGTCCAGGGATTTCAGGCACATGTTTTTGTTTAGCGACCACATACTTGCATGTGAAGAGCTTGTTTTTATGTGCTGGATGGAACTATTTTGCGAGAGAAAGACAATAGTACAGGTTTTTCTGCTTTCTTGAACATTTCACTCCAGCCTTGATGGTGTTTATTTTGTTGCGACTGACAAAGAGAGGCGCGCTGGCCATAAAACACCCTCCGTCTCTTTGATTCTCTGCGAGATTTCCCTTCATTTGTTTGCCTAGTGGTGGTAACTCTGAAGCATCTGCGGATCAGTGTCATGTTTCTATCACTGGAGTCAGGAAAATATTGTTGTAACCAATAACAAGCAGCTGCAGTTATCTTTATCTTTGCATGATTTTGATAAGCTACAAAGAGCGGATTTGGTGAAAAAGCAGCTGTTTGATCTGCCGCACAAGCATCCGTTTACCGACAGGAAACCCAACCAGGTAGTGTGCTTCCTATTGGACACAGTAGCAACCAGCAACACAAATAGACTCAAACAATTTACAGTGTTCGCTCACTACAGGCCTGATCAAGACGTTCTTTCAAGTTGTCTGAGACTAATTATTTATAAACTTCACATTCCTCCCTGCTAAGCTACTTCACTCCCAACAAACGCCTCAAAGTTTTTTTTAGCGACTGCCAAGAAGAGAGTCTCGGCGAAAGGAGAACCTGAATGGTAGTTTGACAATTTACGCGGAAGAGAGAGAAAGTTGTGGGCACGGACTGACAAGGGAGAAAAGAAATACTGAACAGAGAAAGCTTTCTGTTCTGCCTCATTTCTAATGTCGCCCCGGAAAATGAAAAAAAAAAAAAAAGCTGTTCTTCTTTAGCGGCCCACACAGGCTGTCAAAAACAACAAGGAGACAGTTGAATTTTCATCAGACCTGCGGAGGCCGTCACCTCAGGCACTTCCACGGCTTTAGAGAACTTCTCAGGCACTTTTGACCTCTTGTCTTTATTAGCGGCTTGACTGATGAAGAAAAAGACATCAAAACACAATTTGACAGGATTTTTTTTTTCTGATCTTTTGACCTCTGTCATGCTGCAAAATGGTGGGAGAAGTATTTAGTATGTAAAGGCAGCAACACCTCAGTGTAAAAGTACTTAATTAGAAGCCCTGTATTTAAAATCTTAATTATACTTGTTCAGCTGAAAAACGTCAGTTTTACATTGATTTTAAATGTTAAATGTTATTGGATGAGTATTAGTAAAGCATAAAACAGTATGTGATGATGCAGTTGGTTGATTTGGAGCTAAGTTTAACGTAACAGATTCCTCTACAGCAATGAGTGGTATTTGTATTGCCAGTGTACATAGGTTGATTTTTATATATCTTTTATTTTATTTTACTTTATTTTATTTATACTGTATTTTGATCTTTTTTTTTAAATGTATAGCACTAATATGAAGGTGTGAGAGAAACGTCTTTTTGGTTTCCTCTGTATGTCCTGGATATATAGAGAAATTGACAATAAAAATCCTCTACCCTATTCTATCTATTTTATAAGCTCATAGTGCATCACATATGTAAAATATTCCTTGATTTGCAAAGTAAGTACAAACTATAGCTGCTAACTACATATAATGAAGTAGAAAATGTGCAATATTTCTTAGTATACTGGGACAAGCGGTCGCTCTCACTTTCCCACCGGACTGGCAAGAGGTTGAGGTGGGAAAGTGAGAGTGACTGCTTGTCCCAGTCACCACCACTGTGGGCTCTTGAGCAACGCCCTTATCCCCTGACTGTTCCCCAGGCACTGCACCGCAGCAGCCCACTGCTCCTAGTATGTTAAGGTTAACTTTGAATAGGATGGGTCCAATGCAGAGAAGGAATTTCCCCAGGGGGATCAATAAAGGTTAGATTATTATTTTTATTATTATTAGTGAAGAAGAAGTACAGTACTCAATTTGCTGAGTTACATTTCACCACAGAAGCTTGTTTCAACTCTTTATGCAGCTTTAAGTGCTTGTTATAGTTTAATATCTAACAATGTTTTTTTTGTTTTGTTTTTAATTCTAAACCTGAGAGTGTTGGTCTTAATGAATGTACATGTTTAATGTTATATTGATTTTAAAATGACCCCAATTTTCATTGAATTACTAGCTTTTCCTCACTCCTTAGTAAAAATAGCTCAAAATATTTATTTTAAATGTGCATCCATGAATTAAGATGTGTGACCATACTTGAGTAAATCCTGAGCACTTATAAAGTTTTGATGAGTTCCCCCTCAATGCAGTGTTGTTCTGGCCGATTCTTTAACTGTAAAGAGCAGACAAAGGGGTAGGAGGAGCTGGATGGGAGGCGGTGGGAGGAGTTACTACAGCTGCTCTCCCTTCCACTCAAAGTACAAAAACTGCCTGTGATACCGGCACAAAGGAGAAGTGGAGACTCTATCTGAGTGTGATGAGTGCTGAGCAAAAAGCCCTCGAGGCTGTTAGAAGGAGACTCAGAGAGAGGCCCTGAGTGACCCACTCAGTTAGCAACAGACAGAAAGAGAGGCAACAGGAAGCAGAGAACAGACAGTTGAAACACACTCACATTGTCACACAGAGCAGAGGATCCACTCAGGCTTCAACTCTGCTCTTGGGAAAGCAGCAGCATGGTGGTTTGTGGTCAGGACCTTGTGAGAGGTGGAAAGCTTTTGGCAACTTTGCTGTTTTGGAGCTGAAAAGGGACAAAAATACTGAGTTTTGACAAAGAGAAGGAATCTTGCCATGAGGACACATCTCTAACGGACCTGAGTGTGGATATGTCACCATTTGCTGTGTGGACTGACCGGCTCGGACCTTTTTGAGTGAAAAGGAGGCAAGTTTGGGTGACTGATTCATCTGAGTGAGTAAAAAACTTTAACTTGTGGGGTGCAGCCTGGTTGAGAGACAGGGCAGGGGGAGGGGAAGACGCTCCAGCCTGGATCTCTGTCCTCTGGGAGGGGTCTTTTCAACGTGAAGGAACCCCCAAAATAACTCCATCAAGACAGGGCAGAGAATGACCATGTGCAGCAGTCCTCTCTAACATGGACAGCTGTTTTTCAATGCATCCCGGGGTTGGACTGTTCTGTTCTTTGCTTTCCATTCATTCTCAATTCATTGTGGAGGGCAGCCCTTTTATTATCTAGCTATTACATAACAGACACCCCTCATCCCTCCACTCTTTGTCTCTCATAATGTACAACACTACCACCCTGATGGACAATTCCACCTCGCAATGGTCTACAAGTACCCCAGCGAATGGAAACTGCAGCAAGAACGATGGGTTCAAGTACCCGCTGTACAGCACAGTCTTCAGCATTGTGTTTGTGATTGGACTCATCACCAATGTGGTGGCCATTTACATATTCACCTGCTCCCTGAAGCTGAGGAACGAGACCACGACCTACATGATGAACCTGGTGGTGTCTGACCTGCTGTTCGTCTTCACGCTGCCGCTGAGGGTTTTCTACTTCATCAACCAGAACTGGCCTTTTGGGGCGATGCTCTGCAAGGTCTCCGTCTCCCTCTTCTACACCAACATGTACGGCAGCATCCTCTTCCTCACCTGCATCAGCGTGGACCGCTTCTTGGCCATTGTGCACCCTTTTCGCTCGAGGATGCTGAGAACCAAGCGCAATGCCAAAATAGTGTGTACCGCTGTGTGGGTGCTGGTGCTGTCGGGGAGTCTCCCCACTGGGTTCCTGTTGCAGACCACCTCCAATGACAACAAGGGAAACTCCACTTTCTGCTTCGAGAACTTCTCATCCAATCAGTGGAAATCTCACCTGTCTAAAGTGGTGATCTTCATAGAGACGGTGGGCTTCATCATCCCTCTGCTGTTGAATGTTTGTTGCTCCATCATGGTGCTGCAGACTCTGCGTCGCCCCCAAACCATCAGTCAAGGAGGGAAGATCAACAAAACAAAGATCCTGCGCATGATAATTGTGCACCTTTTTATTTTTTGCTTTTGCTTCATCCCCTACAACGTAAACTTGGTGTTCTACGCTCTTGTCCGCACTAAAACTTTAAAAGGCTGCTTTGTGGAGTCGGTGGTTCGAACCATCTACCCCATAGCTCTCTGCATCGCTGTATCCAACTGCTGCTTTGATCCCATTGTTTACTACTTCACCTCCGAGACCATCCAGAACTCCATCAAGAGGAAGTCTCAGGTCAGCCATACATATGACGTCAAGTTCTCGGAGGCCCTGCAGTCGGAAAGCAGCTCCAATCTGCAGTGCAGCCTGAGGAATCTCAAAGCTAAAGTCTTCCACACCGAGTCTTCAGTGTGACAGTGGGGCTGCTACATTCTGCATAAAAGGTAAAATCCATCCATCCAGAAAAAGACAATGGATTTTTTTTGGAGAGCTTTATCTTGTCTAAGTCTCAGGGCAAATGACTGTCCTTGGCAGCCTCAGCTTCTCAGTGTTACTACATGACCCTTTGTTCACATCTGTGGATTTATTATTACTACTTACTAATTTCCTCTTTCCTGTGGAATATACTGTAATTGTGTTAAGCACAATTACTCTGCCAGTGACCTGGAAGGGAATGTGATCACTGAACAGCGGGACAGTTATGATATTGACTGCTTCATGTGCCTGTATATCTGTACATTTCCATGGTAAGTCGTGGTGCTAACTTTAGAGTATTATCTATTAAATTAACATAAAGTTATATCAAGCTATAGATGTACAGGGCTTCTTTTTTCTTTTTTTTTAAATTGTGAATTACAGATAGGTCACAGAAGTGCCTTTTTTTTTTATTATTCTGGCAGCATTTCATTGTAGACTCTTTGTCTTTATTGACCATTAAATGCACTGACAGAGTTCTTCATACTGCACTCATGCCATAGAAATGAATAAAAGTCTTGTACTGTCTAAAACAAAGCGAAACCTTTTGTCATTTAAATGAAGAAAATGCTTTTGGCATTTATAACATAATGCACTAAGATTCTGAATAATTTTTTGGTGCAATATCTATTTATTTACTAAATCAAACCTCATGAGACTACTCGTCTAACTTCACTTTATACAAATCACGCAAAGACTGGTGTAAACAAGTGTGACTTCACATTTTCAACTTCTCTAATACTTTGCTAGCTTGAAAATGAGGAGGGAAAGAAGTGGAAGTAGAAAGTCTGATGCAGTCTGTGTGACTCCCACTGGGGAGTGCCAGCTTCCTGTGTGGCAACCAGTGGTTAAAGAGAGGAAGTCTTTATTAGTGGCATCTGACAAAAACAGGCTATTCACATTTTTGGGAAAACATCACATAAATGCATTTGTAAATGCGCGGTAAAACCCACCAAGTGAGAAAGTATAATCAAGTGGCGCTGGAGTGGATCATCTGGTACAGAGTTACAGCAGTGCAGCGTGTGTTTTCCTTAACCTAGATAGGAATTCCATTTTATCATCCTGTAACGTTTTGTTTGACTCCTTCGCAAGGACATGGTGTTTTTAAAATTTAACTGTTCCTCTGCCCGAGAATGGTACAGTCTGTGCTGCTCCACGATAAATCAGGAGGCCTTTGATCCGCGTCAGATTACATTTCTAAGCCATGCAGGGTATGACTTTTATTAAATAAGACCTGTGTGAAATATTTGTCACACTGTGGACAAATTTACCAGCGATATGAGGAGTCAACACAGCATGTGAGAGAGTAACAGAAAGCACATGGAGGCTTATTGACATAGCCTGAGGGTCAGTCAGCGGCACTTTATTCACACCCCACCTATAACTCCGGCTCTGCAGCCATGTGAGCAAGTCAAGGACGGGGTTAAAGACCTGGGCTGTTATGAAAACAAACAAGTATCTGCACAGAAGGCCGTCTTCATCTGACTAGCTGCAACAAGACCTCATGCTCACTGAGCCTCATGAACCGTGTTAAGTGTCAAGAGGATAACCACACATCGCTGGTTCATCACTATGCACGACTGTATAAATGGGTTAGGTTGTGTATTCAGTCTGCTCACCAGGTGTTTGTGGCTGTTGACATTTCAGCCAAAGGTCAGAGCAGCAACAAATAGAGACAAACAACGGAAGTCACACTTTAAATGCGGTTAACATAACCACTCAAATAGTCTAAAACCTTTTCATAGTCATTTTGCACCAAAGGCAGACAAATAAGGGAAGTGAATTTGGATCTTTCTAATTTTTTTCCATATCTTCTTGCACCTTCCTCAAAAACTGAAATGCAACTTCTAGTAATGGTTCCCATCTATTAATAAGCATGTTTCTCAGTATATTAAAAAAAATAAAACATGAAGCTGTGTTTACGCAAAAGTTTAATGCTTGCTAAAGGGACTGTATCAGGGATTGGGCCTCTCACGTGAACCCAGCAGGCTCCTCTGCATACACAACAGTTATCTAATCAGCCTGACCTCTCCTTCCCAGCAGGCTGCAGGATGAGAAAACACAGACGCTGCACTGCTTGTCATCGCATACATTCTGTTCTGCGTTGCTCTTGTAATTTCAGATGGGAGCTTTCATCAAAGTGTTCTCGTACAGTGTGAGGATCCATGAGATTTTATTGTGTGACAAATTCCACACCAGTAAACATTTGTACGTCTAAGATTCTGACATTTAAAGTAGGTTTGACTTCCAAAGTTGGCTAAGTTTTGGTATAAAGCAGCCTGTAGAGATGCCCTCCTATAAGTAATTAATGGCAGCCGGAATCCTCCAAGGCCACACAAAACAAGAAGAATGTTTGGGCTGTGAAGCCGCCTTCATCAGGGTCATCACAGTTTAATGTCATCCTGCAAGTGTTACTTGAGATAAAAAAAAAAGTCTGGATCTGGACTTCCAGCCTCAGGTTCATATTCTCCTGAGATAAATCCGGCATATTTTCTCCAATGAACCTATTAATAGCTACTTTGAAGTCCTGTCAGTCCATGTCAGGAGTAATTTCTGCTGGGGCATTGACAGAGACCTCCATTGTGCTTTTGGGGAAGAAGTGGCCTGGTTGGGTAGGTGGTGAGATACTCATCCTCAGATTCAATCCACAGCTCTGGATCACATGACAAAGGAAGTGCCTATCCCTCTAAATGGATCTGGGGGATGGGGGTGGGGGGGTTCTGCAGGGGATAATCAGCCATTTTCCCTGCATGTCTTAGAGGATAAATTAAGTAGGAAATGACTGTTATCACCCTGATATGGCAAGTGCCCATTTAGATATCTGCACTATTTTCCCACCAGAATCCTCCTTCGGCATTTCTGATACTTCCACCTTGGTTTTGTGGAAAGTGGGTATTATTATATAGAAAGTTTGTCACCCTCTGGGGGGATGGGGGGTTGGAGAGGGTAGGAAGCAGACTACTTGCTCTGCCAAATAACTTTCCTGACCGAGAAGGCAATAAAAACACACAAAACATTACTTTAGGTAATCAGTTGTCAGGATGTGGTTTGACAAAAAAATAGAAGGTTCTTGCTTGTGCTGGCACAACAGCCTCAGTCATTCCAAAATCAGAGGCAGCACTGAACTAATAACAAGTTCTGGAATGGGCTCAGCGTCTGCGAGGAGGTAGGTAGGCTAAATAACCGACCAAACAGTCACATGTAATCTCCCTAAACTCCCCCGTCGCCTCCAACCATAAACAGGCCTTATCAATCCCTGCAGGAGTTATGCGACCACATCGAGTTGTGGTTGCATAATATCTCAGGAATGACACAGAAAACATGAGCATGTTGTTAAAACACTCCCTTCATCAGGGTACCGAGGTGTCTATGAAAACAGTCAAGCAGCACAAAAGTGTTCAGCCTCCAAAGAGGAGGAAAGCCGATCCTGGTCTCTCATATATTTTATCAACAAGGAAATGAAATTGGGCTATTTCGACCAAATTTGACCGAAAAATATGCACATAATTCATAAAATGCTTCGCTTCACTGAGTCTTTACCTTGAGGTGGGAATTAAGCCTGTTACAGCCTGTTACAGCCTGTGTGTGTGTGGCATTAGTACAGCAGGCAACCACTTCCTGTGACAAGAGATGATTCACGGAGGAAAACTGGTCGGTTGCTCAAACTGAAAAGAGCCACGCCACTTTTGATTTTAAAATGTCCTATTGCATTTTTTTCACTTCTGTGGAAATGGTAAAATACAACAGCCGCAGTTTGAGTAAACTCAGAAGCTGCAAGTCCCTGCATGACGAGAGGTAAGAATGGGAAAAGGTGTTCTGACTAAATCTGGAAACTGCTGGGAATTCACATGCACTGTCACACACTGTTTTTTGATTTATTTTATGGAAACGCCCTTTTTATTAAGACACTTGTCTCCCATACACGTGACATATAACAACACATCCAAAAGTTCCTTTGTTTCAAGCCTGACTAAGCATGGCATTACAGTCTATTGGAAAAAACACACACACACAAAGATTGGGTGTGTTCTGCTTGATGGGACAGGTTGGAGTTTCCTTCGCTGGAAGTCCTTCCTGTGGACACTCCTGAGGATTTAAACAATGTCTGACCAGCCAATGTGAAGACATTAATCCTCTCCTGTAGTTACAGCCTCTAATCAGAGAGAACAGCCCACTGGTGCAACTGACAGCCTCATGAGAGAAAGGAAAGGTCACCAGGTCGAACCCCACAAGAGAGACATGTCCTTCCCGTCCAGTAAATCCGTCCATGTAGCAAATTATAATGTAAAACTGACAAAAATGTTGTAAAATGTCCCTGTGGAAAAGGGATTTGTTGCAGTAAGCTGTTCATTATACTGTAGCATTGAAATATCTCATTTTAAAGTGTTTCTGGTTTCATTTTAAATAGTTTGCATTAATAGATTTATTTAATTATTGACCTTTGCTGAGTCCTTATCTGCTTGTTTACTTTATGTGGATAAATGTAAAAAAAAAAAAAAAAGAAAAAAGAAAGTGAAATAAAAAAGTTTTATTTGAGCTGCACAATAGCTAAAGAGCAGATCAGCAAACCTTGTGCTGAGCTAAAATCCACCCATCAACTTTTACCATTAAAGCACATGGCAGGATTAGTGATACCCGGGCCCCGCTAATACTGCAGCACACACTCATAAACAAATGCCCATAGCACACTCCACAGCACAACCACACATAAAAGCTGACGCTTACAGGTCAGCCTTGAGGTCAGTGTGTTCCCCGTAAGGAATTTCCACCGAGCCTCACAGACCACACAATACTTTCCCTCAGTTCCTCAGCAGAATTCAGTCTCCCGGAGCCACAGAAAATCACAGTTTAATTCACTCAACCCACATTTGTCTGGAAGCCACGGTTCCGAGTAAGATTTAATCACGTTCGTTGTCTATTCTGTAGGTTCCTGTTTTTAAAATAGTGATCTGTCTCACCCAAAAGAGCACTGCGAGAGTCGAATTTACACATGACATGCTTGAAATATGTTCTCTTTTTATAGCAGGATCCTGCAGAGACAATGAATTGACGCCTCACGGTGGGAAGAACATGGCTCATTGATACCCCTGAGGTTATCTGCAATGCTCCAAAACAAACCACACAATTAGCCCCATGTAGCAGACAAATAGGTCCGAGATAATTCCAGTGGACACAGAGGTACCATCAAGCAGCCTGATGGCCCATAAGAGAGATCCTATAATCATATATTAAACGGGCTATTTAACTTATTTTACATTATATCCACATTAGGGAAACATTTTGCAAGTTTTAGCTCCTTAGCCAGAAATAATTACTTTCTATAACTATAAACCATCCTCTGGAACTCTATTCTGGGGAATAGTTTGCAAATAGTAATATAAAATACATGTGCTATAGTAAATGAGGCAAAACATAAAACATCACCATGTTTTTAGCACACACTAACACAGAACAATACATTCTCTGGTCTTCACTGTGTGAAACCTTCACACTGATGCAAACAGTGCTGATGTTCTGACTGCTTGGAAAGTCGAAGTGGTCTGACTGATAAAGGCTTTAACCATTAACCCGCCATTGATCCTTTCTTTGTTGTCTGAACTTGTGCAGTAGCTTGTGCTATTAGTGATCAATGAGATGTAAACACGACTTGTGCCACTGCGTAGAATCACAAGACTGAATGATGTGACTGATGCTGGAGCCTGGACTGCTATACTATCTTTTTCATGCTTGAATGAACCTGTGACTTAATGAAGCTTTATTTTCCTCACAACCAATAAACCTTTTCATGTGCAACCCCATGCAGGAGCTTATTTAAAGTCTAAAGGACACACTTTAGCTATTTGAATAAAATTAATAGGAAATTATAAGGTACTGAATTGTTTTTAAAAATCCTTCCATGCAGTTATTTTTCTAAAGACACTGTACACTGTGGGTGTATTCATTTCAGAAATGTCTTTGCTGCATTTGCAGCCAGTGCAAAATCTCAAGCTCATTTCCATACCACAATGCACAGGGCTGCCTTTAACAGAACTTAAGCAGCGAAAAGACGGCTGGGGTGAGATGTTTTGCACAATAGGCGGAGGTGCAGCTGAAGTTTCTGGTGGGGGGGTGGACCGTGTGCGATCAGCGTGGCAAAAAGGACGCAAGACCTCAACTTCACTCTTGCCTCTGCCACAACGAGAGACAAAATTAAACTACAAGTTCAAGATTTCCAGTTAAATTGAGAAACATTAAACCGTCAGATACAACCACATACCGCAAACACAAATCTTTCAAATGCACATTCTTGCTTCATTCAAAAAGTTGTGAAACAGTTTTTTTCAGTGACCTGCATTGAGGCTGAAAGAGTAAAATCTTGTCTCCTACTGATCTATTATTGGCTCAAAAGGAAGGATGGCAAAGAGACATTGCAGCAGAGCCCGTGATCCTTCCTAAAGGTGGACCAGCTCATCGGGAGTCAACAGGCATGTAAGCTTCAAACAATAGCAGCATTTAAAACTTGAAAAAGGCCCCTACACCCTGCGCAGAGCCAGCGGCGTCCCACTTCACATCACTGAGGATCCTAAATTTAACTGTTCCTGACCTTTTTTACTTTGAGCGGGCTGATGAATTGTGCAGTTCCACGACAAAAACCCTGCCAGGCCACGCCAGTCTCTATTGTCTGATACAGAGCAACAAAACACTGGCAGCAGACAATGGAGGGTCACTGCTGAGGGCTTGAAATAATCATAACAATGACAGCTCTCATATTTATAGTTGCAAAGAGACTCCCAACTGCAGAGACCAAGTGCTTTGTTATTAACAGGAAGAGCTGCTCCACATGAAGAATAAACAGCACTTCTCTTTACTGGGTGAGTCATGGCGGCAGGTTTTGTGGTCGACTGCTATGGATACCAGGAAGGCTTCACATGTTCACTCAAAACTCTAATACAGAACAGAAACTAACGTATAAATAAAGAACAAACGGTCCGAGAAGCAGTGGAGATGCTGCAAATATGCAAACTTACTTGCTTTGAATTAGAAAACTGAAAGAGGATTTTTGCGAGAAAAATGCCTTTCTAAGCATCGGTAGCCAGACAGAGATCATTGGGTCATCATGCATCTGCAGAGCTCTTCCTGAGTGAAACTGGGGCGCTCAGAAAGCAGGCCATGAAAACAGGGAGGCAGGGAGACAAAAGGGGAATAGAGATTTTGGCGGATAACGAGCCAATATTTCATCAAGGGTGATGACAGCAGCCGAGGGTCGAGGTGTGCGGACAACGTCCCAAAAAGATAAAATGAAAGGTCTTTTGTGCGTCGTTTGATAAGAGGGGATGTTGCTTGATTGTTTGCTATCAGGTCACCAGGATGAGCAGGATGAAGCACCTCAGATTAGGTGCAGTAACCAGAAAATGCAACTTTACTGTGACTCTGTTGCAACACAGGATGTAGCATGTTTCAAAATGTCCAAAACAGAAAGCGAGAACGGAAATGCTACATCACCATGCGCACCTCAGTTCCACTGATTTTGTTTTTTCACGTGTGTGCTACTTAGCTCACACGCGAGCATTAAAACTAGGACAGTGCGGTTTAGCTTGACTTTTAAACAAACACACTGCTGTGGGGTGACAGGTTTCATATCAGAAGGTGACGTGATGTTCTTGTGGAACATTTTACCTTAAGTGTCTACTGTGGTTTGATCACTGAGTTGAAACATGAGTCAAAATACAAATGCATTTTCTCTTTGACCTCACAGACCCAGCATTAAGTGTTGCACAGATGCACTTCATTCAAACAGACATTGCTTTCTTGGCCCATTTATAGCCATTGAGATACAACAGACAGAACTTCACATCCTTCCTGCAAGAGGAAGCCTCTGTTCATCTGCTGTTCGGCACTATATTTTATGAAGTACAATAACTGTTCAGTCAGGATTTACTCTCAGGCCAGGTCATGCACTTTTATGTCAGCTGTCAAAGGAGGTGGACAAAATAATAGAGACACCTGCACAAACCAGTAGCACTTTGTTGTACAGACAGGCTCCTTTCTGTGGTTTTATGGTGATGTTTTCTTTGAATATGAACAGTAAGAATAATAAAGAGAAGGGAAACAATTGTTTTTAAAAAGTAGTTAATTGATAAGGAATTTAGAATGTAGCACAACCATTGTTTAATTTTTATCACCCTCTGCGCATCTGTCATGAATGTTGGTTACTCTTTGCAAGACAAACAATTATTATGACAATCTAAAGGCTTTTTTTTCTTTTCTTTTCTTTTTTTTTTTTACATTTAAACCAAATTATTCATAGCAAAAACCTTTAACTGAAATGTTACCTTGTTTGATATGTGTTAATTTCAAACCAAAGTACCAAATAGTAGTAGTTTTTGACACCTTAGTCTAGAGAACATAAACATAACTCAGGTTTGAAATAAAACACTATTTAATGTATCAGTGCCTAATAAAGAACTTTAATAATAAGAGAAAAATAGTCGATAGTCATGAAAAAATACAGATTTAGTTTAAGAAACATCTCAAATGTGGCAAAATACTCAATATGTCTAATAAAAAACTTCAATTTGTGAAAAAAAGCATAAGAAATTCCGATTTAGACAAAGAAACATCTGATCAACATAAAAAGGTGAAGAATCTGAGTAACACTTTCTGATGCTCAAGGCTACATACATTGATACTTGAAGAATTGAAACTACACAAATTGAATAACACAAATTCAAGCACCCCCGACTCCTTAGTTTAGATCAGACTGAGCTGTAAAGACATTGTCTTTAGTCCCTCATAGACTCTAATGGGATACCCTCCTATCTGCAGGACACAGACCATGATGACGCTGTAACGCTACGCCACTTTATCTGTATGTTTGCTGAACATGGACAACTTTGGAGGTACGAGGGGAATTCAAAATAATTTCAAAAGGCAGGGGGCTGGACTGGAGCCCTGGATGGGGTTTCATTGTGGCTTCAAGATAAGCGCTGAACTGCAGCCCTGAGCTTCCTCAATAAAATATATCATGAGCAGATATTTGGCCTAAATACTCTCATAGCGTGGAGTTGCTCTATCAGCCAATGGGAGGCTTCAGTCACTGGAGGAACTTTGGCAGCTGGATAATCCATCCCTGGTATGACTGTTGGTGAATCAGCATCAGCATGGTTTTGTTGACTCAAGGGTCTGTAGTATCTACATCCTGTTGAGCCCAAACTGTCATGGGCGAGGCTTGGGTTTTACTCCTCTGTTGCCAAACGTGTGGTCGGGCTTTTGTTTGCCTTTATTCTAAGCTTTTAATTTGGCAAAACAAAGAAAGTAACAGGTTTTACTTGTTCCCTTATATTAAAAGTCTTTTTTCTCTTTGGGGTGCCAACAGATGAGAACACAGTCTCTTACATTCACATATAATCAGATCTGGTCTCACAGATTTATCCGACTGCATGTAGTATTTAACATCAGAACACTTTAATTATATCTGAACCTGAAAGCAGCTTTTCCCACTCTAAAGGGTTCACATCAGTGATTTCAAACTCCACCTAGTGGTACATGGTCAACATCTACAGTAGGAAAGACCAGCACTGTCATCTCTCAGTGTGTCTGCACCACTTTCACAGCAAATTCACAACGACACAACAGCTAAAGGAGACCAGATGTATGGTTTGTTAGTGTCTCATCAAGAGAATAAAGAATACCAAAGACTGTTTAGTCTAGTTTTGATATTGCAGAGGAAATGGTCTTCAAAAGGTGCAGGCGGGCTTGAAACGGTGCGACCCCGTGGAGACCCGGCTTCTCTGTGTCTAATATTTCCTGCTTCCCCCGACAAGCCAAACAGCAGCTTCCAGACGGCCGCAATCTACTGGGAATGTTATCATTGTTAACCTGAACAGCACACAGCAGATGTTCCAATTGAATCCAAAACAGCACACACACACACATCTCAAGGATCTTTATGTAAAAAAGCTGTAATGAAAACAAGTTGAACAACAATCAGTTGAAATCTTAGTGTCTTGTTGCAGCATTTAAGAGTTTACAGTGTGATCAAAGCACAAAAACTGTGAAAAATTTGACACATACATTATAAAAACTGATTGAGCTTAACTGGATTTTTGTAAACTCGGACAAAACCTGCTATAAAATTGGCCCCCAAGTTACAAGATCAAAACATGATATTTTATACATTTGGTGAAATCATTTTGGCATACACAATGAATTAGTGTTTTTTAGCAAATGTAAACATGAACAATGATGGCCTTGTGACTGTGTAGGCTCAGAAGGAATGCGGCCTCAGTGTTCCAAAAACATTCTCTCAACTTCATCCATCCAGGCACAAGGAGATTCTTCCTCAAAGTCCCTGTGAAGACAGCACATGCAATATAATGCATTTCAACTATGTTTTTATATAACAGGTCACATATACAAATCATACAAATGCAGCACATTCCACACACTCAACAGTGGTCTAACACATATTCATAAAGCACTCTCTGTTAACATTAATATTTAATATGAATTTCAATGTGAACAATGTTTATTTTGTCTATTGTGTTTCATACTTTGCTGAGCAGCCCACACTGTTGGACTCTGGAGGCCAGAAACAGAGTTTCAAAGGACTTTCTTGTTTACATTTTATTCTTTTTATTCCTACCTAATGCATATTTTGTAAAAGCTTGTAAAATTGTATTTTCGATGACTTTACATAGAGGTTTAAACCATGCAGGACCACCACTGAAGCTGCATTAGGGAGCAAAATAACGCCACCAACCTACAGTTATTTCCCTTTTTGGCCTGCTGACATACTATGTGATTGTATAAAATGTGCTTTTCATGTTAAACGCAGCAAACAGGCAGCATACTTACGTGTCTTCATCATCAGAACGTGGCTGCAGTCGGTACTCATCTACGATCACTTCTGGCTCTGGACCGTCAGTCTCATCACCCTGCGGCTGGGAGAGCGGCCCCACCAGAGGATCATCATCTGGAAATGGAAATCAGACCACACACATACAGAGCCTTTTGTACCAACTACAATACCAATTAGTCTTTTAGGATGCTTAACAAAAACATTCTCCAATTTCAATTAGTTTATCTTGCTCTACAGCTCTTATATTAAGACAGCAGAGATCAACACACCTCCTCTCTTTATTAAAAAGGTGCTGAAGGATCTCCTCAGCTGTGCCTTCCCCAACAGACTCAGAATTCTCTCGGGAGGATCCTTCTCCCACCGTCTCCTCTGCCTGCCGTCCTCCGGCTCCTCCGACACACCTGGAAAAACAGGGACGCAACACTTCATTCTCTGAAGTTTACTTTTGTACATTTCAGGAAATTAAAATGCTGCTGCATGTCATACTTTGTCCGGTTGATGCCATGCTGCCAGACGAAATCAGGCTGGCATTGGCCAACACCTGCATCACTGTGTCTGACGGCCCAGCAGCCCACTGCTTTCGGGGGCTGGACTCTCTGCTTTCACAGCATCCTGCGGGTAACTGAGCACCTGGGGTAAAGGGGTATTCATTGCATTTTTTGTTAGATTCTTCGGTGGTGATATAAACCTTGAAAATTATTTTCTCACAGACATGTAAGTTCAGCAGTTTTCACAAAATTTTCAGTGATGTGCTTCTCCCACAATCATAGCTGTGTATTCATTTTCATGACGACATAATTAACTTTGACTACCTTCAAATGTTGATGTTTTTATTAAACTCTTCTCTCCCAGAAGATTAGCCACCTTCTGCCCCTCTTCTCTGTTCCATCGACCCATACGCCTCCCCTGTTCCTCCGTCTCTATGGCCTGTAAAGGATTCAAAGCACTGCAGTAAATCAAATACATAACATGAGCTCTGCGACCATCTGAACTAACAGCAGCTTGTCAAAGGTCAGATTCCACATAGGGTTACCACAGCTGGGGAAGTTGTGTAAGAGCTTAAATTCTCGCACTGACATTGTGTCTTGTCAGTTTGTCGTTCTGATGAACGGGCAGTCATAAAATCACTTCAAGTTCAGCTGATTGAGTAACAGTCACCATGCAGGAAGCTCATGTTTTTTACTTTGGAGGGCAGATGTGTACGCAGGAGTCTGGAAACCCGGTGAGAGGTCAGGATGGTGTGCAGGGACGGCCGGTCTTTTGGGTTGATCTTAAACATCTGCTTGACCAGGTACTGCAGCTCGTAGGGCAGGTGGTTGGGGAGGGGAGGGTATGCGCCCCGACACACCTTAAGAATCAGGCTCTTCCAGCTAGAAGCCTGGAACTGAGCACATAAAGTGAGCTGTGAGAATCTCTGAGACAACAAACTGCGCTGCAACATCTGAGCCACAAAAAATACACAGCACATAATGTAACTCAGCTGAAGACACTGAGCCTCCATCATTTCACAACAATGCTTTGCAGTATCTTACTGGGCTCGAAGATGACAGCAGCAGTATTTTACACAATGATTCACTGACAGTATTTGGAGTGAGGCCTACAGTCAAACCCTTGGTGCATGGGAGTGTGGAGGGAGGGAAAGTACCGGGTGTCGCAGGGTGCAGAGCTCATAGAGGACACAGCCCAGAGACCACACATCACTGGAGAACAGAGAAAGATAGATGTGGTTATTCATTCACACCAGACATTTGTCACGAACTGGCACAGTCAAAGAGATACAAGACTGGTTAACCCACGCATGAGTTACATAACCACTGCTGAGCTGAGAACTCAGACTGTCTCAAAAGCTCCATGTTGTTGACACATTTATTGACACTTCAACATCCAGAACAGAACAATTGGCCACTGAAGAGCCTTGTGTTCATGTATGCTGTCAGAAAATCAAGCCTGAAGAGACACTTGAAGCAAACATGGAAGTTTAAGACAAGTCATGGACATTTTTGTAGCTTTTTGAAAGAAAACATATGTATAGTGTTGCCCCATGAAAGCACGAATGAGGGGAGTTTCAAAAGGCGTTTGCGCTCATTATTGAAAAACAATATTTCTGCATGTTCTCTGTATGTAAGCAAAGTGGCACACTGTCTGCAGGTGCTCTTACCTTCAAAATTATATTCAAAATAGATACACTATGTACCTTCTGATATATAAAACGACATTGTTGGGTCTTGCACAATATCTTTATGCACACTAATCTAACTTTAAGTTTTTATAGAGATTTCTTCTAGTTATCTACATAATCTCTCTGGTCTGTTTCTTGTGTAAATATGCACAGGCTGTTGATTCCTTTGTAAATATATGTAAAGTAAATATGAATCTACTAGCAACATGTATTGTGTGCCTCGGTAGTGCATTGTACAAATAATATGTATTCATATATTTTCATTTTTCTGCTCTCATACATGTTTTGCTTTAGCTATTAATATTTCCTGTAGCAATGACAAACATTTCCCCACAATGATACTGATCCATAGTTAATAGGAAATCAGTTCATCCCCATAGTGTTGAATATCAAATGGAAGAACAAGTCAAACAATCACAATAACATACCTCTTATTGTTGTATGGCTTGTTGTCCCAAATTTCTGGTGATACATAATATGGTGTCCCGACATACGTGTGAGCATAAGCCTTGGAGCTGCAACAAATTTACATTCAAAGTTTAAAACATAACGGCCGTAATTGAAGCACCAAGCATTAAATTTAAAATTGCAAGTCTTTTCTCTTCCTTTACCTGTTCAGAATACACGCAGAGCCAAAGTCTCCAAGCTTGATTGTCCCATTATCTGTCAGGAAAATGTTCTGGTTAAGGAAATGAGAGAGAGAAGTGATGATTTAACATGAAGCAAAAAACAAGAGCAGCCAACTATGGCAAAATGATGATATTATGCAGAAATGGGAGATAATGTGATCTTATCTCGATCAGCAATTTCATCATTGTTCATTTCTTTCCACAGCACTCACACTGATGAGATTCTATCAACATGCAACCAACCATTCCACTAAATAATTGGCTTCTTGTTCTGACTCAGAGGACAAACATAAAGAAGTCTAAATTAAACAGAAGATACACTAATTAAAAGACAGTGTATGCACTCTATTTACATGAAATCCATGAATAATTCTAAATTATAATACTTATAATACTCCACCATACCTTAGACTTCAAATCTCTGTGCAAAACTCGCTTATCATGGATATGCTTTGCACCTGCACACATTTGAGCAAACCACTTCAAGATCTGGAAAAAGAAAAACTGATTTCAGTGAAACTATTTTTAAGAAATAAGGAACAAAGCTTTATAAAATAGTTAAAGCCTACATTATCAATGCAAAACTGGGTAGTCTTCTGTTGCCGAATCCTCTGTAGCAGGTCTCCTCCACTGCAGTACTCCATAACAATGCACAGGAGGTCATCAGCTGAACAAACACAATCACATTTCCTATTATGCAATGCAAACAAATTTAACTGTATGTCCCAAAATATCTTGTAATAAGTTCTAAAGGGTGTGTTGCCCATGTGATTACCTTCCAACGCCTCCCTGAAGGCCACAATATGAGGATGTTTCATTCTGGACAGCAGGATGGCTTCTCTCCTTGAGTTCTCCAATTTGGACTGATTCTATAAAAATGCAAATACAGGCACAAATGCATTCTCTATTCTGCAAAACAAACAGTCTCCACGTCTCAATGTGGGCAGTAATCTGGTTGGTTATCAGCAAAACACAAATAGCATCTTCATATCTATATTTCATATTTGTCCTCAGGCTATAACATTCCAGTTTGCATCCAAATATAGTCTGTAGATTGTTTGTTACTCCATGTGTAGTAGCAAAAATCAACATATTTTAATGTTTATTTTAATATTTCAGCATTTTTATTTTCATGATTATGTTGCTGCATTGAGGGGATCCACTTCAATTCCTTACCCCACCACATAGGTGGCAACAAAGCTGCAGTATGAACACTGTATCACGTACCTTTGGCAGCTGGATTTCCTTCACCACAAATTGTTCCTGACTGCTTTTACACCGGACTAACACAGCCCGACCGAAAGAGCCTTCCCCAATGACTTTCAGGAGTGAATATTTCTCCATTGTGCCTCTTTTTGAAGCACAAAGAAAGACCACAGCGGATAAAAACAACGAGCTACAAAGACGTGAACCGGCGAAGGCGCCACTTTACATTTTGTTTTAGTCTCCCGTGTTCATAATGATACTTTTACAAAGCATACAAGAGCGAAATGTACCAAAATATCCTCCACCTGCACCGGTTTTGTTTGTTTGACCGATACTTCCTTATTATTGTATGACGTAGGACGAAGCGCAGCCGCACTGCGCACTGAGGCCTCAAGATGGCGGCAGATCCCAACATCTACATTTTAGATTACTCTCGTCATGAAAGTTCTCCCGCAGACCGAAATAATGTTAAAATAATATACTCTGTGCGTGTTATGGTGTCATGGTGGGGTATTAAAATATTGTTATAAAAAAAAGTAACAGCTGACCTACTAATTTGCATTAGGCTATATTTTCAGTTCATTATACGGTATTCTTATTGTGTTTTTTGCCCTTCCTCTTTGACTAACCTGTTCAGAAGATCAAATTTTAACTGTACGAAAAGAATTTGGACAGCCCAGACTTTATCTAATATTAATATTATCTAAAAATAACACTACCGGGTTCATATAGACTGTAGACTGTGTATATGATAAATACCAGGTATAGGTTTACCAAAAAAGCCAGACTTATTTCAGAAAGTCTGACTTACTTCAGGTTATTTTGGTTCCATAAACCAAATTTAACAATTTTCAAGCTCTTTTAATCTGGGCAGTTTATGCTGGTAAACTAATGTGGTCCAGGGCAGACTAACTGTCAGACCCACCCTGAGTTGATGCTCAACCAGGGTTCCCGTAGTCACGCATTATCATGTTATCATGAAATAGAATTATTTTATTGTCATTACACAGTTATGATGAAAATAAGCAGCAATCCTGTCAGTGCAATCACGTAATCAGACAACAGTGGAAAAAATAGAACAAATGTGCAAATATGAAAATAACTATAGTAAAAATAATACGTACAAGTGTAAATTATGCACAAAGTGAAGTAGCTTGTTGTAAAGATAGCTTATTTGGTTATTAGGAGCACTATAAAAAAAAAACTGTAGTGTAACTGCATTTCTGGATTTTGCATATTGCTGAAAATTTACAGAAATGTAGTGCCTTAGAGCAGTGCAAAATGTAAGGTGAAGCTGTATGTTGACATATGTGTAGGTTCAATGTATAAATAGAAAGTGCATTTGTATGTAAACATGGAGATTCATTTTGCTTAGGGGGAAAAAAACACTGGCTGGTATGTATAAACAATTGTATTAGGCGCTGCCAAGCCAAGGATGCAGCAACGACATCCCCTCAAACTAGTGACGAGGGAATTGTTCTGGTGGAACATTTACATGCAGGGAGGTGAGCACTGTCATTGAAAGGGCAAATCCACCAAGAAAAAAAAAAAAATAGGAGGACTGCCGTACAGCATGATCCAAATCCTCGGCAAAACTTGAAATTTTAAGCGTGTAGGTTGTTGCCCGGAGGTTGCTGTTGTTGTTTCCCGTAGTGCAGAGGGTTTCAGAAATGGTAAGATATAGATATTGGAAGGGAAGGAGAAAACCACGTAAAATGTGCGGCCAATGGCAAATTTATAACCGCAATCCACATCCACTGAGTCACACTAACCTTCCTGCAACACTGACCTGACAAGAAAACCAAGATTTTACCACTGACTCTCTGGCATGCTGTCATATTGTTTGGCTTTTTTTATTTTTTATTTTTTATTTTTTTTACCTATTATCAGTGCAAAAATTTAACTTTGCAGAAAATCAACATAAAAATAGTGTGCACACACTAATATTTGGACTACTTGAATATGTAGGCTATAGAAATAGTCTGATTGTATGAACTGACTCTTATGGAATGGATTTCACCCTGACTGATCTGTTGGGTACATTCAAGTCAGGAGTTGGACTTTAACCTCTACTTTTCTTAGCACGCTTTATAGAACAGGCCCCAGTTCTGGCTTCCTCCCCTGTGTCTTGACCTAATCTTCTACCAGAGAAATTGAATTAAAAAAAATAAAATCCGAAAGTGGTCCAGGTCAGTAGCACTGGTGATCTGGTTAAATACTTACACTGAGATTGGCTGAGAAGCTTTTCTAATCACAGAACTACTAAATAAACAAGCCAGAGTGAGAAAAAATGCCTGCAGGGCCACCGTGGAAAAGGTAATGTGATAGCCATGACAGAAAAGTAATGAGGGGTGGCTGAATCTTCCATGCTTCTGCACTAAGGGCCCCTCAACCTGCCACTGGCCTCACCCTCAAAAATGGTGACATTTAACACTAATTGGTTCAAAAGGTTGGTGACCTTCAAACACAGGCCAAAGTGATTGGCTGTCAATTAAAGCCAAAATGGAAACAAAGCGATGTCATTGGCTGAGAGGAAATGACCTCACCAGGCTGTTACTTCAGAGCGTGGATAGCTCAGTCGGTAGAGCATCAGACTTTTAATCTGAGGGTCCAGGGTTCAAGTCCCTGTTCGGGCAAGTTCAGTTTTAGGTTGTTTAATGGTTAGACAGATAGTAGGTTAATGCACTTCTAGACCACAGGGCATACCATAGACTGGAAATAATGAATGGTTTCCTGGTTTGATACATGTAAACACAATGTAAAACTACTTCAAGGTGGACCAATGTAATTTCTTTATTTATAGGTATTATACTGAAGATTATTTAAACTCACATATTCCCACTAATAGGACAGAGGATATGATCTAAGCCTACTCATTAGTAAATAACTATAGTTCTACTTGAATGTGCTCCCTTCATTCACTTGTTTTTGTCCATATCTATAAGCTATTAAAATCAAATGATAAGATAATGGTGATATTTTAAAACCAATCTGTATGTCAGCTTATATTTGCCTCATTAACTTCTTTTTTTTTTCTTTTTTTTTTGCTCTTTGGCAGTGCTCTGGTTGGACCTATCAGCAAATAGTCTTCCACAGGAGGAAAATAAAGGCAATAATGAGGTAAATATTGGGCACGGTACAACAGATTGTTTACAGCTCCTGGATTATGCTGCACAAGCTGTTTGGGGAAATGTGGTGGACAATTTTTGTGCTTTTCTTGGAGTGCCTCATTTAGTTTGGAAAGACGCCCTGTACAAACCCTCAGTGGAGCTCCTACTGATAAAGGAATGGGGGGCTGCATGCAGTTTGGGTGAACTATTTCTTAAGGCAAGATAGGAACAAGGGCTTCTTATTTTGTATTATATAATTTCATATCCTCATAGAAGAAGGACCACTAGTTGGTGATATTGATGATGTAAAATAATAAGTAGAGAGGCAAAAAGTTGTAAAATCAAATGAAATAAAACTAAAAAATACAAATTTTGTTTGTGACCAAAGAACCAAGCAGTGCAAGTGTGTGTTTGTCTGTCCGCCAGGGATTCTACCACAGATTTAATATTTAATTTGTGAGGTGATAGGGGTGAGATGAAGATCATGTTTCTACAAGAACAGGCACCGATTTAGGTGTTTGTGGAGCTGGGAGCACATTGAAATGCAGACTCATAACATATGGTGTGAGTCAGACTCTGTGACTCTTCCAGTTTTTGCTGCTACATAAATGACAGTTGACAGACGTGAAGCAGCTGTGAGGCAATAAAAACTGAAAATAAATGACAGTAATAACATCCAAGGTAGAAGTTTCTCAATCCTCCACAGACCTATATAATAAACAGACATTTCTAAGGCTTATTTATCGGTTCTTGTTTGTTTTAAAGACATCTATAGTTATTAACACCACAAAACCTCATTGATGTTCTTCGCTTGGCAGCTGAATAACTCAAAAACAGGTCAAAGGCCAAAAAAAGCCAATAAATCCTGCATGAATGACTTTCTTTAAATGCAATTTATTTTTAAAACAAAGTCCCCCGTGTCAAAATCTGTCAGTTTTAAACCTCATTTATATTTTTATGCCCGATTTTATAAGTGAAATAGATCTCGTTTAACATAAAAAAACTTGATGTCCAGCCAATATAATTTCTAAGAGGGGCGTACATTACAGTGGAAGCCATCAAATGGGGACGAGTGGAGATCCACTGTCCATTAGAGACCCATTAAAACAGGAGAAAGACATAATACCTTATACTTAAATATAAAAAAATAACATGTAGGCCCATGAAAGAGTGTTGCAATATACTGTAACAACAGTGTGTGACACTTTTTGGTGCATGAGACAAACTGAGACAGCAGCAGTAAATCTTCTCTCTGTAAGAAATGAGATAATTAAAACAGCTAAGCTATGGAGAACTTTTTGATGTTCATTGATATCAGCCAGTTCATGGAGGAAACGTTAAAGATATAACCTGGCTCCAAAACCACTGGATCACAGCCCAGATCTGAAAACTGTTAAGCAGTTCAAACAGAATGAATTTGAAATGAAATGGATGAGTTCGATCTGATAATTCAGGCATCAAAGAAACTATGTTTGCATGAGTGAAGCTGCTGTGTGGGCAGCGAAGGTCACATTCAAAGTTTACCTGAATTTTAACGTCCATTATAAAGTCATAAACAAAGATTTTTTATCACCGTCCTTACCCTCAGACCATGATGCTGATCCTCAGATAATTATCCTGGATATTGTCACCTTGTCCCTCTTTCTCGGTTCATTGTCTTCACTGTTGTTTATCGGTTTATCCTTCACAGGGTTTGAATTTAGATCGGGCTGTCTTTTCTGCTGAGGCAGCACATCCCAAACTCACATCCTCACAGTGATGTAAAAATACTCCAGCTAAACCCCTGCATTCAGAATCCCACTGAAGTAAAAGTACACATGTATGATCAGCAAAAAAAACAATAAAAATATTAAAAGTCTGAGTACTGGATCTGCATAAAAATGGCCCCTGTGGATTAATACTGATGCAAGTGCAGGTGCTTTATTCTTCCAGTTTTTCTTTGCTTATTCAGTCATTTTGTTCCTAATGACTTCATATTATCACATTCTGTTTGTTTTAATTAGCTCTTTTCAAAAATACCAATATATTGAGGTCCCAGTGGAACTCAGTGAAAAACACTCAATTCCTCATCTGCAGTTTTAATAGATGGAAGCAGTTACTGAGTTCATATTTGACTAAAGTTTTAATTAAAAGTATCACTCTGGTAGACATTTTTCAGGCATTTAAAAGGAGATGGACAGATTACAGATTATGCTTTTCCTAAATAAGTCAAAAATACAATACAGTATATATCAATCAGGCATAACATTATGACCACCTGCCTAATATTGTGTTGGTCCCCCTTATGTGGTCAAAAATGCTCTAAACCATTGGACATGGACAAGAGGACCTCTCAGGGTGTCCTATGGGGTCTGGCACCAGGACGTTGGCAGTGGACCCTTTGGGTACTCTGGCTTGTGCAGTGGGGCCTCTGTCAATCCAACTTGTTCCACTGCATCCTGTTGATGCTTGATCAGAATGGGCTCTAGGAAGTTTGGAGGTCAAATCAACATCTTGGACGATTGTCATGTTCCTCAAGATGTTCCTGATTGGTTGATGTTTTGCCATGTGGTGGGGTGCATTTTCCTGTGGGGGTAGGCCAGTGACATTTGGGATTTCCATTTGCATGAGGGAGTGTGCTTGTTCTGGGACAATGTTTATTTGGGTGTCTAAGTCTCATCAACACGGATGCCAAAATCCAAGGTTTTCCAGCAGAACACCACATAGTACCAATATGATCAATGTTATTCACTTCACCTGTCAGTGGTCATAATGCTGTGGCTGATTAGTGTAGTTTCATGATGAAATGTTGTGTATCAGACTGAATGTTTATGTTCTATTAAGATGAAGCTAAAATAGTGTATCATGCATATCATTGAGCAGCAGTCAGAGCATGATCAGGAAATGATGGGGATGTGGGAAAAGGACACAAAACTATTTCTGAGGCTGCAGAGGGAGAAGATAAAGATAAGATTTCAGGTACTAATATAAATTCTTGTTATGGTCTGTGGTTTTAGTTAGTTTTATTTCTTGTTTTATGTCCTCGTGTGTCTCCTGGCATTTTATTTCTAACTTTGTCTGATTTTTCCTCCGTCTGACTGCTCCAGTTAGTTTCACTTGTCTTATTTCCCCATTAGTCCTCTGTGTTTATATATTGTCCTGCGTCTTTCTTTGTCTCTGTGAGTTCATCCTGTTAAGTCTCCTGTCTGCTGCCCTGCTTTTCCTGCTGGAATACCTGCCTGCTTTCCACCTGTTTGCCTCCCTCCTGTTCACCCACGTCATATTCTCCTGCCTGGATTTCTACCTCATGTACCTCGCACTGGTTTGTGTTTTTGTAATTTTGGATTTTTGGGGGTAGATTTCACTTGGACTTTAGGGACTAAATTTGGTTTTATCCATGGCTCACCAGCCGTCTTCTGTTTGTTTAATCAGTTACTCTTTAATAAAGTTCTTTTTTGTCTTTTGTTGCCACAACCTGACTACCTTGTGTCTGCATTTAGGTCCTTTTCCTGATATTCCCGTGACAACTATACTTGGGATAAATGCTGCAATTTGTATTAAAGAAAAGTACCACATTTACTGACATACTGCATTGAACACAATATCCTAAAAAATGTTTTTAGATTATATTAAACGACTTAACTAAACAACACAGACACCTAAAAATCTAAACCTAAAAAAAATTCAACTAGTAGCTATAAACTGATAGATATACATAAGTAAAATGTACAATAAATGGCTCTGACATTTAGTGGATACATAGCTACAAAGTAGTATGAAACAGAAAACCTCAAGGAAAGTAAATGTGCAAGTGAAGAAATGTGCTACTTTCCTCATCTGGAAAACCTACATGTATTTTTAGGATGGCATTAACTTTATAGACATTAGTTGTGGAAAACTTCTACAGCAGTTTCAGGAACCTTAACAGCACAAATCAGACCCACAGTAACAATATGATTAGCTACCTAATCAAGTCAAACCCTGGAGTGCATCAAAGTCTAGGCCTGTGTTTTCTCCACAAGAGGGAGAGACTCTGATCATTTCAGGGATGATGATGGAAATGTAAAATGTTCTACTGCTGTGAAAATTAGGTTCATAATATAGACTCATGATTGGAGGAATGGGCATAATTTGAACCAATCCTCAACAAAAACAAGATATCACAAATCAAAAACAGTTTTTAATAGTGTGTAAAGAGAGTGACAGCAGTTCAGATTATATAAAAGTATAACTGACTTTCCAGATTTGCTGAAAAATATAGTTTATATATGTTTATATAGTTTCATACTTCTAAAGATAGAATTACCTTAAAACTGCATTAATCAAATTTGGCAACTAGAATATCAATTGAACACCAAAAAAGATTGGATAAAACACCATATGTATTGTGATACTGGTGCCCCATGTACAGACATGTGACAATGTCCTTAGGTACTACTTCTGCCCTCAGGGACTTGTGCAGTATTTTGGGACCTTTACCACAGGATTGTACCACAGACATCTCCAAGTACCACAAAAATACCAGCGGAAAACTTTACAGGAACATAAAAAAAATACTGCAGGAAGTTGACTCATGAGAGTGTTTCAGTCCTTACTTGCCCTTGACAAATATCATGCTCTTTAGCTGCTTGATTTCCAACTTTTTCTCTGCAGACAGTCACTAATTTTGTGGTCTGACATTTACTGCTGGTCAGGTGGCGAGCTACGTGCTCATTAGAAGCTCTTTGCAGAGTTTGTGACGAATCCTTGTGAGTTTATCTCTGCGGACAATCTTTTCCCAACACTGCGCATGTGATTCAGTGTGATCGTGAAACATATTGCAAATTTAAACCCTTTTTCTAACAAAAAAAGGCATTGAAGATTAAAGAATCAAGGCTGCATTCTAAAAGAGCTGATATTTTCTTGAGACTGCAAACCCACCAGTGGCTAGAGGAGCTGTTTATGACTGAAAACATGCCGGGATTCACTTCATCAAAAGGCCTCCCGGAAGAGCTCAGCTGGGACGGCATGCTGGGGGACAGGTGAAGCGCATCATGTGACTAGCGTCTTTAAAAATACATGATAGGAAAATAGGTTTAAAGCAATTTAAAACAGCATCAGAACAGCAGCATATTTGGAATCCGCTTGCGAGCGCTTGGTGAAGGATAAAAGAATCAACGTGTTTCTCCTGGGAAGCTTGTGTGCTGCAGAGTGTTGATAGCAGAGTTGATTACACCAACGTAACCCGACTTCGGTGTTGTGACAATTTTCAGATAGGAGAATGCTGCTCTTGCATCTTCTCTGCGTATAGCTTGCATTAACGCAGGTTTTCCATATGGTCCTGGAATATTTACACTCTGTTGGCTGTCTGTTGCGTTCAGTCTCTATAGGTGGTTGTGTTCTGAGCAAAGAGAAGGCTAAAAAAAATTCAAATAGTACAACAGAACTTCACTCAGCAGAAAACGGTGCCATTCCTGTAAGCTTTAAAAAGCTCACCATGCTGTTTTCTTTGTGCCTACTGATATAATTTCAGATCTTTGGTAATTTGTGATGCAGCACTTTTGGTCTTTAGGAGCTATAAAGTTACTGTTGATGGGTTTGGAAACACTGCCAGAGTTTGAGCTTCAATTGAAGGCGCTTGAAAGGCGATGCCAACCTGCATCCTACAGTTTTTCATTGATGCGGCACACAAGGAAGACATCTGTCGGAGGAAACCAAAGCTTTCTCACTCCTCCTCTCCTCCCATCATTCAGTGCCAGTCTTCGTCTTACCGGAAAATAATTAGGAGGAGAGGATGAAATGAAGCAGGGGAGAGGAGGAGTGAGGCAACATGGAGGTCATCTGAGATTTGGATGTTTATCTCATAATGAGAAATTGACATTATTGATGAAGTGGTCGCGACATATAGCTGACAGGATGATTTTTTTTACTGCTGTCAGAGAAAGTGAGTCACATTTCTTCTAAAAAGCAAACAGAAAACAGCGACTGAGGTATTTAATTGAGCAAAGCAAGAGGCGCAACTTTATAGGGGGCAGCGCTGAAGTTGCCTTCTGTCCTGTGGGATTTACTGCTCATAGTAAATAAATAGGGAAAAAGTCATAAAATGGATATCAGCGAGAAGCGATCATCCTGCATGCAGATGAACCTCATCAGTCTGAGGTATGATAATCACATTTTGGCCAAGTACACTCATTTTAATCCTCTGCACCCAAAACCTGCCGGGAGGGTTGAAAGGGCATGTTATCTCTGAAAAAATCACCAAAATGGCACCATTTATCAGCCAGAAACTGTAAAACTGTTGGATTTTCGACTTTCCTTTTCTACGGTCCTTGAGCTACTCATCTGTAAAATATAGTTCCATCAGGAAAATGAGCCAAATCTGAACTTAAACTCCTAATATTTCACCTAAATTACTTTATTCTACATGTCTCATTTAGAAAATTGTCAAAAATATACTGCTTGCTTTAACCAGATTCCTTAAAAAAAAATAAAATTTGTTCACAACTGAGAAACCATGAGTGGCTCAGCAGTGACCAACAGGCACATGACAAAAATGTTTGCCTGAACTGCAGGATGTGTATATACAGAGCAGACATTTACTTGATCAGTAAAATAAATGCAGCATGGGTCAAAAACAGTGTACAGATGAGGAACTAGTCAGCAAGTTGTTGGAAGATACATTAAGCATGGTGACATTCAAGAGTAGCGTGACAAAGACCAAATTTGTAGAGGTTGTAAAAATGTAAGTAGTGAGATATCTATAGCATGCAAAGCCACCATGTTATTCCATATGGGTAACACTTGTGGGCACTTGAAAAACGTTGTACATGCTAATTCCAAGTTTCTTCTATTTTTTGTAAAATAAATAATCCAAGAAATTCTCATTTTAATCCTTTTTTATGACATATAACATTATCACTGTCTCATGTTGCAGAAAAGACATTTTTGAGTTATCTTTACCTCTGGCCTTGATTCTACTGTTTCCATAGAGGTGCAGGACTGTATTTTAGAGTGAAAATGAGCCCACAGTGAATAAAAATGTGACAAAAACTAAGAAAATGTCCAGAAACTGCTTGGAGTTCAGATGGTTAAACCCACATGAGTTTAATCATTCTGACTGATTAGAGGTGTTCTCAGGACTGTGTAGCATCTTCCAGACTCTCCTGCACAGAAGCACAGGTGTCTAACTCTTATTGCTTACTGGGACACTTGAATGCAACTGAGCCATCGCTAATGTTATTAGCATCACCTGTGCTCAAAATATCTGCTGGCCAACCTGGAGTCCAGTGACTTCATGCACTGAGCAGCATAAATCCACCCACTGTGAACATGAGCAAAGGTGGAATCAGCCACAATTGGAAACACCCTTGTGCGTATGTGCACATACATGGGCTTTGAAAGGTAAACAGCAGCGCAATTAATATTGAGCAGACACTCTCCCTTGCTCAAATATGCCCTCCCACTATGGGCTTTACCTTTTTCTGAGTACAAACAAACTACTAATTTAGAAAGCCTGCTAACCACTGCCTCCCTGCTTCCCTGGGGGTGAACCAGTGAACCTTGAGCTGTAATCCATCTATCCCTGTCTGTGAGCTTTGAGTAACAGCCTCTGATCCTCTTTGCTGATGCGGTTTGTCTGGTGTATTTTTTATTTATTTATCATGAATTCCCTTCACTTCTCTGTCCATATTAACAAGGTAATTGCCAGATCTCCAAACGCAGACATTCACAGCTAATTGGCAGTTTCCTTTAAGTGGAGGAGGGACTTGTGAAGCACAGTTGGTGACAGAACAGAATATGTGATTGGGATTATATTTTAAATCAACAGGATGGAGTCACTTCAAACAATTAGATTTAAAACACTTCCTGTGTTAGTCTATATTCAGTTTGTTTTGGCATTTTTTGCTGTTTTATTAAATAAACAATGAAGAAAGAAAAAAAATGTGGGAAAAGAGAACAAGGGAACAACATGCTGTCAGGGTGCCAGGTTTCAAACCAGGGGCTCACTGCTTATGGCATTTGCACCAGTGTAAAATGAACCATCGGGTCGCTCCAGGTTGGGTTATATTCTAATTACTGGGTGTAGCCAACCCGGTCTCCCAAAAAATACATTCCCATTTAACCTTCTACACCCCAAACTCCTAATATTTCACCACAAAATACAGTCCTATATAGCGAAACTGTATTTTTTAATTATGTTTTAAGACAAACATCATTTACATGTGTTTGTGACGTATCCAAATATGTTTCAAATTAACGTATATGGGTGAGACTAAAGAACAAGCATGTTATGGAGGAGTTGTATTTGAACCCAAACCATGATATTTTCCTCAAACTGACCAAGTAGTTTTTGTGCCTGAACCTAAACAAACAGAGAGTGAAAACCGGCTTAACTTAATAAGTTTAAGCTCAGGTCTCCTGGGAGACAGAGGTCAGGCTGGTCGCTGACCTCTCCAGCCTCTTTATACACACTTTGTGGATCTTTCAAACCAGAAACCCAGTGTATATGTTCTCGTTTGCTGTCTGTTTGTCTCTGCTGTCCTTATCTTTCTTGGCTTTACGCTCACCCCAGCCATTCGAGACAGATGGCTGCCCTCCCTGAGCCTGGTGCTGCTGGAGGTCTCTTCCTGTTAAAGGGAAGTTGCTGTTCTTCACCATTTCTAATTCTTTTATTGGATTCATAGGCTTCCCATGTATAATTTTGTAGAGCAGGCGTAACTTTCATTTTTAAATTAATCAGTTATATGGTTAATAAGATAAGATAACATAAAACTTTGTTGATCCTGAAGGAAATTCTTGATGAAAAGTGAAAAAACACAAACACATAAAGAAAACCTCTGGCTGACTGCTGGCTCCAGACATCACTGGTGTGTAACTATTATATATTATACAGTATATGAACCTTATATTCTAATTTAGTCTGGTAAATTTGTGTTTCATACAACTGTGGAGAGTAGCCACAATATTTAAATCATTTAGGTAAATTCACATAGTGAATAAAGCTGCAGGATCTTAACCTGTATTTCTCAACTGCAAAGCATTTTGGCTTATTGGCTGTTGTTTAAAATGTGCTATAGAAATAACAGTGACTTGACTTTCCTATTATGTTCCTATTATGTTCCTATTATGCGTCACAGCTGCAAAAATATGTTTGTTTCAGAATGAAATCACATTTTTTACAAAACGTAAATGCAGCTTAGTTGTATAGGAACATAATATTGTGGAGACAGAGTTGGTGTAGCTGTGTTTGTTATTGTGCTGCACATACTTCAGTATTGAAATTCGTCATATGGTATTTGGTATTTGTGCCTCCGCCTGCATATTTACAACAAAATAACAGTTAATGAGTTGTGTTGAGGGGCGACAGACCACTATCTTGCTACGCAGACTCTCTACGGATGCAGACAGGGCTCACTATCTTGCTATCCTACAGCAATATCCATTATGCAATATCTTTATGGAGATTGGTGTTATAGTAGCACAAAACCTTTTTCAAGCGGAGTTGCTCTTAAGGGCAGCAATTATCTCCCTAGGGAATTATAAGGGTGGGAAAAAAAATAATTAGAAAGAATTAATTGATGTGGCTGGAATCTATGTGGCTGCCAAAGTTGAACCCTGCAAAGGTGATTCAGTGTTTTCGTCCTTAAATAATTAAAGTGGCCCCGAGAGCGCAACTCGCTGCAACCACAGGCAGACAAAAAGCAAGCAAACTGAGGAAACATCTTCACTAAAATGACAATACAGATTTACGCTATTCCTAAATTGCAGTGTGTTGAACTCTCAGGGGCTTTTCTAACAGATGCTGGTTTGATTATCTTTGTTGATTTTCTGTTCGTGTTTTCATCTCTCATGGCATTTTCCTTAAAGGTTAAAGAAAATGAATTAAGGACTAAACTTTAGCTGACCTTCCAATATGAAATTTATAATAATGCTCCGAAGAGCGGGTCATCTTTCTGCTCTTTCTTTTAAATATTTTGCCTTTGAAACTAACATGTATTTGTTTCTTGACTCCATTAGGGTTTAAAATGATCATTTTTTTATAAGTCAGCTGTTCAAACCTTTTAACTCTGCTCTCTAACACATGCATTCGCAGGTTTATCTGCCAAAGATCCCTGCCTCTGTCCCAGTACAAAGGAGATGAGCACAAATCATCCCTTATAACATTAAAAAATCATACTACCCACAGTGAACATCAGCGCCAGTCAGTCTGAATTCACATCAGTTACAACGGTTGTAATATCCCTTTATTCAGCCGCTGATGGGAGCTGCTGTACGTCCCAGTTACCACACATTTTGCATGTTTTAAGACAATCATCCGCCTACGTGTAACAAGAGCTCGGATTGAACGGTACACCCTGTCACTCCGAGATACGGCTGCTGATATGAAGGAAAGGAGCACTCCAACTTGACCCCAATGTGTCTGCCTGCGCTGATGAGGCATCTGGTTGACACTCTGTAACAATCACCGCTGATATCAATCAGCGCAGGCAGATCAGAGAGCCGGAGCCGAATGCAGAGGAGCCACGCCAACATATTAAACAGAGCAACTACTGCGAGAGATATTTCTCAAGTGAGCTGGAGAGGAGGGGGCGTTGCCATTATCTGCTGGAATGCTGCACGTTGTGAGAAAATGGGCATGCTAATGAGGGCCAAACACGCCGAGAACAGCTGCATTGCAAATGAGCTGACTTTGTACACTCTGGGCTGGGGATGTGCTGTTTGTTAATCAAAGGAGGGGAAAAAGCGGAGACGAAACCGGCGGCTAAAAATAGAAAACTGAAAAGCTGAGTGCGCCTCTGATGGCACACATACAGCCCGTGGTAATTGCTAAGAAAAAAGGTTACCATTATTGTTATTCACGCTACGAAGGCAGGTTGAGGAACTATGAGATACCCCTTGACATTAAGCTGATGGCCTGATGGATGCAGAGCTGCTCAATTTCCCAGGCTGTGATTGCATCTCGGGCTTTGTCTGGAAGCTTTTTGAAGTTCAGAAACCCGATCAAAAGGCAAAACCCCTGACTAGAGGTCACAAGATTCACCTCATCAATAACACGGAAAAGTTAAATTCACAACACTGTCTGTCCTTATCTTCTTTATTGATCGGGAAAGAAAGGACTTCCACATGTAGCGAACATTTGCAAAGTCAAGAAGTCATGGGAAAAGCGTTTTAGGAATGTGAGAGCAGGCCTGTTCGTTTTGCTTCAGGGCAAAGTCTCCAACTGAAAAAAACCCCACTCTGGATCCAGTATTTCAATAAACATTTATTTACAAAACCAAAATAATTGACAAAAGAATAATTCGAGAGTGAATACAAAACATGTGATAATATGATAAAATACATTACCATACACAATGTATATCTTATGAGTGTGTTAAATAAACTATGCGTAGAATTTTTTTATTTGGAATCTGAAAAGGCTGAGTCGAGGAAGCAGGCAGCCAGTGTTGGATTGCTGTACGTTATAGGGATTATTGCATTTCAGTTTGTGTTTAAGGCAAGAATGATACATGAAGAGGGGGGAAGCATAACACTTCACGTAACAATGAGGCAACATTACTTTTTCTGTTCATCACAGGGCACACTATCACATAAACATCAATGACCGAAGGAGAAAAAAAACAAGACAAAAAAAGCAGAGAATACTCTTTTTCATTAAAGAAATAGTTATGTAACAACTTTACAAATAGGATTGGTCCATACATTTTTCATTTAAGAACAGGTTTTTGACAGAAGTACCAGTTTTCAAAGCCATGTGTGTGTGTGTGTGTGTGCTGCATTATGAAACAGTCCCTGCAGTTGTCAGATGAGTAGTTGTCCCATGATGTGCAGAGCACCATAATGACTTGGTGTCTTTGGTGCCTGATGTGCTGTACTGGTGTGAGTCCACAGAGTCAGAGTCCTCTCCCTTTTGTCGTATACCGCCCGAGGTCTCTCTCCGTCCCCCCCTCGTCTCTCTGAAGCTCAGTATGGATACTGCTTCTGCTTCTTCCCCGCGAAACAGGACAGCCAGGTGCACAGCAGCATGGCGGCCGCTGCCCCTGCCCCTGTGCAGTAATACGCCCAACCGATCTGGCAGGAGCCTGCAGATGAAAAAAGAGGATTTAGAGAAAAAATAATAATTCCCCCCCTATTTTATCCGTCTGTATGTCAGGATATCTCCAAAATCCCATGAATTGATTTAAATGAAATTTGATCAGATAAGCCTTTGGCCAAGGAATCCCTCATTTTGGTGGGGAGAAGTAGAGAACCAGGAATACTGCTTATAAATCTCACATCACTTCTAGAATAATAAAAAAAAAGCGCTTCAGTGTTTACTCCACTGAGATTAAATGCACAGCAGGGGGATATAAAAATTGGATCCAACAGCTTGTCCATGTCTTGAATGATAATTTAAGTGTTTTCATTGACAACCCAAATGTTCATCTGAAATACATATTGTATCTGTGTGCAATATATCATTAAAATACAGCGCTATACTTTTGCTTTAGATCCAATATTAACATGTGGGTGTTAAGCAGGGAGAACGGTGTGTGAACTGTTTAACATTTTTGCTCAGGCTACTACATTTCCCTTCTTCTTGTGAAAAAGTGTTAGCATTGTTAAACCAAAGGCAGGGAACATAGTTTGAATTCATTTGCAAACAGTGTGGTATGTTGCAAACGTACAGTTGAGTACAGATGTCAAGAAACTTGGGACCAGTGGCACAAAATGCTGAAGCTCAAATTAAAGAGACACATTTTCAATAATCCTTAGAACAAAAATGATGCTCATCATCAAACAGAATACGACGTGTATCTGATTTTTGGAAAATGTTGTGATGACCATCAAGACCTCTCATTACAATCAATTTCTGTGAGAAAATACGACTGAATACAGTTATCTAATTACCAGGTGGGTGGAAGGAGGAGGAGGCATCACACAAATCACATGAGCCGCCGTGTCACTGTGGAAACCGGATTTAACAGCCAAAATTGAAAACACTTATTTCTCTGAGTCACACTTAATGAAAATTGACATCCCCTCTTCTCAAAAATGTGGATGTAGTTGATCTATTAACTAATTAAAATTAATGACGGGAATATTCCTTTTGAAAAACACATTCTGTCAAAGCGGCGACTTGGACATTTCGTGCTTTCAATCCGTTGATGCAAGTATGCCAATTTCCAGTTTGAACATACATACATTCAAACTTATCACTGCTCTCTTCATGGTTAATGGATGAGGAATGAATCAACCAAGGAACGCAGCACTTGTGCGAAATCCACTGTTTGCATGGGAGAGCATCTTGACATGGTGCAGACGAGAGAGTGAGGTGAAACTGAAATAACTGTGGTCTACAACAAGCAAATTTAATTTGCCAGCAGCACTGAGAAAAAAAAAGCACGCTGATGCAAACACAGTTGTTAACAATAATTTATATGTAACAAGAGTCTGTTCTTTCAAAAGAGGGAAACCAGGGGGGGAAAACATGAAAACTGGATATCCAACACAATTGCTTCTGATGACACGCTCTGAAATGTTTAAGATGAGATGTTTAGAAATTGAAATCAGTCGTAATAACTTTGAAATATGAAGTTTGAAATATGTGGAAATGGTTTGGATTTAGTTGCATCTATCTGCTGACATAGTGGGAGTTGCAATCTGTGACTGACATGACAGAAGATGCATCAAACCTTGTAATTCCTGCATATTTGTTTATAAATATCAGTGTATTTGCACAGTTCCTAACACATTTGCCTGTTTGATATTCATTGATTTGTTGGCAGTGGTTTGAAAAGATGGTGATGTTTGTCTGACAGGTGAAGTGAATAACACTGATTATCTTGTTGCAATGCTATGTTCTGCTTGGGAAACTTTGGTCCTGGCATTGATATTTGCAGACTAACACACCACCAGAAGTCCTCTGTCTGTGCCCTGACATGTCAGGATGTTTTGGCTGCACCATGGGAACTATGCGATATCAGTCTGGTTGTTTTATTCCGGTTTATCAGTGTATCTTAACAACTACTGACCAAATTGTCCTGGAATGGAATCCAAATATTCACTTTCTAGTGCTGATATAGTGCCTCCGCCAGGTCACAAATTATGACAAAAACCAACATTTGAATTTCCTGGAAGTTCTCAGTGTCTTTGGTGGATCCTACTGTTCTCATAGAGGCACCACCGTCATGGCAAAATGTTCATTTGTGCATGACAAACGTTAAAATCGGTTGGGAAGATTGCACCAATATCCACTGACTAAATTCATGTTTCCACAAGGATGAGCCTTCTCATTTCTAACACTGCATGAGTTTGTGTCATCCTCGGGTCAAGAAGTCAGCTCTAAACACAGCAAAAATCAGTCAAACTAAAGGGAAATTTAAGGATGAATTTACCATCTTTTAAATCCCAGCGACGTCGAATAACTTGTCAATGTACAGCTCCAATGTCTGGTAATGCTGTTAATTTACGTCCTCGAAATATTTCAGCAAAGAATCAAACGCGATTTGATTAACATCAAATAGAGGAGCAGCTGCAGTATGAAGATCTCTCCCACCTCCCCAGTGTCTGATAAAGTAGCACATTACTGTCTGTGAGATAGTCCTAAAATGCCAGCTGCATACAGAGCACAGAATCGAGCTCCTGCTTATTCTCAGCACATATTTATAGCTATAAAACACTTTAGAAATCGCCAGCTACTGGAGGTTCTGTTGACTTTTTTATCGTGCATTTTAAACACCAAGAAATCATCTCTCTTCAGTATTTGACAGAACCAGAGTCTCGTGTCTGCTTGCTGAAAAAGGCAGAATGTCAAAGTGTCAGACATGAAAGTATTTTCTTGGCTTCACATGTTTTCATCGATTCTTCTATTCTGGGACAGAAACATTCAGGCGAACACAAGACTTAATTTATGCACCATCTGTGTGTCCTTTAAGGCCTCTGTGTGTGTGTGTGTGTGTGTGTGTGTGTGTGTGTGTGTGTGTGTGTGTGTGTGTGTTTGCAGACGTCTTACCTAGTTTAAACTGGTCTGAGCTGTTGTTGCAAGTCTGTTGCACCTCCTCACTGTCCCACCCCAGTGGATAGAGAGCGCAGCCCGATCCGATGAGCAGACCTGAGAACGAGGTGAAGAGGAGGAGAGTCAGTCGGCGACGAGGGAATTGCAGTAACATGACTGATCACTGGGGGTTCAAAAAACATCACAAAACATGGCTGGAGGCTGACAAGACACAGCTTGCGAGGGGTGACCCGCGGCAAGGACGAAGCCTCATCATCAAGGTGCTCCCTGGGCTCCTCGCAGAAGGTCTGCATTGTTTTGTGGGAGACCTCGCCTCTGTTGGTTTCCATAATTTAAGAATCTTTTCATTAATGTGAATCAAAATGCAAAGTGCCGCGCTGTTTCTTTACTTCGTTCCATCCAGATATCTGGCGAGGTGGAATGAATTTAAACCCAGCTTTTGTGCGGATTCTCTCACATTCTTCTATTTATGTTTTAATTAAAACGATCAAAAAGACAATGAGCTGCTGCTTTGCAAAATAGTGATGTATGTGTGACCTCACCTACGTGGTTTTTCTTTCGTTATACCTTATCATCAGTTTCCAGCAGAGGCAGCTCTGACCTGTTCCAACAGTTTTACCTCAGAACAAGCCGCGCAATATTTTGCACAATGACACGGATAGTGGTTTTACCTCACTTCATCACAATTTCAGTGCAACAAAACAAAGCTCTCCTCTGCCAGCAGCTCATAAACCCGCTACAAATAAGCAACGAACATATGCAAATAGCTTGGCAATTTCTCACACAGGCAACAGTGAAAAAAACAAGCATTTTTTGGTACGCAATAATTACTGTAAAACTCTGGAAAATCCTTGAGGGACTGCTTTATGTCAGTGATTAAAGAGACTTATGACTGTGCTTAAAGCTGCGCACTGAGACAAGAGTAAAATCTAGTCAAGGCCATTACATTAAGGATTAATATCCTCAATATCTGCCTGCAGCCAGGTCCTGACAAGTTATTCCCTGGATGTCAAGGCCTGTCTCTTAAAATTACCCTGTGGGGCCCCCTGGTAGGTGGCTCCGCCATCACATTAGCTTAATCCCCTCCGATGTGTCTGCCCTGCTATCAGTTTTGGGATGTGAAGATGGCAGCAGAGGAAGAGAAGGCAAGAAAGCACTGCCTTCCAACCTGATTACTCGTGCCATCCAGGACTGCCTTATTACATCTAGACCAGATAACAAGCTGGAATTAATCCACATGCTAATGCAGATGGGCTAGACAAACTGGCTAACATCTGAGGTGGAGCAGGGAAAGTGAAAAAGACATCTGTGTTTTCCCCAGTCGCCTTTCAAAAGGACAACGAATGTCACTGGTGCAGTTCCGTGAGAAAAAAAAATGGAGCCGCTCACTGTGGCACTGGTGGTAGAAAATCAATTCAGTGAAACTCTGGCATGTTGATGAGAATGAAGGGATATAAAAAGGCTCTGACCAAGTCTGTGTCATTACAGCTCAGGATCAGAGGGGATCCGGGGATTTTCATACGCAACAACTCAGCCGTTTCTCCCTCAGACCCTTAAGAGAACTTCAGACGAGTTTCTGCCTCAGACCTAAAATTACTACCTTTAGCCGAGCAGTACAGCAGAAGTAAAACAGGAGTATTTGATGTAAATCCCTGTTCAAGCAGTCACCATGGACCCCTGATGAACATAAACCCCCACTATTCTACAAGGTATAAAAAAAAGCAGAGTGTGAATGCATGCATGCAGTGATTTAAATATTCTGTTATATAATGTTATTGAATGTGTTTTGATTCAAATTTGTAACAGTAAAGACTGTAAAGCATGCCAGCATGATAATGTATTCATGATTAATATTAAACAAAATCTAAAATTCCCTTTCAAGTGTTGTGTAATGCAGAGATACAGCAGCATGTAATCAATTTGAATTTCCTTGCAGCAAAATGGAAGGGGAGACTAAATGTGGCTTTGTTTCTCAGAGACATTGTTATTCTATCCAGCAAAGTGTTATATTTCCTTTGGAGAAATCACAATTTATGGGGATTCTCAATCACACTTTGATTAACACATTTGTTAAAACGATGAAAAACATTCAGTTGCTCTGCTGTGTTGCAGGCGCCAGAGAGAAGAATAGGGAAGAGAAAGACTTCAGTGCATAGTTTCCACATCAGGTCAGATTATGATGATGACAGTGAACGCTGGAAATTGCTTTAAGACTACAGGCAAGACGGGAATTATAGCCACAACAAAGACAGGAGCCGAGTTCCACAGTGTAACTTCCAAAAATCAAAGGTTTCCCTGTCACTGCTATCTGTTATTTTTGGGGGATAAACTCACGCCGCCTGCAGTCGGTGAAACCAACGTGAGCACTCACATGTTGCCGTGACACTATTAGGACAGATCCTTGCAAAGCACAAACCACCGTGGGAGCAGACGAACAAAAATACGAACCTATGGCTAAGGTGTAATTCACTTCTGGATCATATGTGGTCCCACGTTTCTCTTTTGGCTTTTTTATTTATTTGATTTATTTATTTTTCCCAGGATGCTTAATTCCATCAAATCCCATCCTCCACACTCACTATGTGGGTTATTGAAAACCAGAGGTAGGGAGGCTGGTGACTGGGATGTGGGGAAAAGATTAAGAAGAATGAAAAAAAACGTTCCTTCGCATGTTGTTTATGAGGCGAGCTGCTAGAAAGAAGTGTGGAGTTGTGAGAAGCGACTACCTCGGGCTCTGATTCTGCATGCATGCTGCTGTAGACAGATACTTCCTGTCCTTCTTACGTGCTAAGCTGACACAGATACACCGCGATCTGCACAAACAAGACAGTCTGGGATTTGTGTCATTTAGCATGTGGTTGTCGGCTACAGCAGCAACCTTTTCAGCTTGTGACCTTTTAAATGAAAGTAAAGCCTTCTCGTGACCTCCCATCACAGACTTTCCTTTCTTTCTTTTGTTTTGCATAAATAATTTTGTGAATTCCCCCACATTGCTTAACTAAAATCTACTGTCTTGTGACCAATCTTGAGAACGACTGAACTGATGGACAAACAAGCAATAAACTGCATGCTAGACCTAATAAAATAACATAAAAACGAATGATTCTCTTGGGAAAATTGGGGCATCCTAGCAGAATAAGCAATAGGAGAAGCCTAAGAGAAAACATAAAGGAAAATGCTAATTACAGCATACTGTATTCTGCAGAATGGTCTGACTGCCCCTCATTATTACACTGCTGTAGGAAATAATAATGCTTCTGCATGTTTGTATTTCTTTAAACAGCTAAGCCCAGGATGCAGCAACAGTGTTCCTGCAAAATAGTGACAGGAGGAATTGTTTTGATGGGACATTTGCACGCAAATAAACTGAATTAACTTTTTGCATGATACAAATCCTTCCATTTTCAGTGTGGTAGGTTTTCATTTTTGTTTCTCATAGTGAAGGGGATTCTGGAAACACGGAGATCCCCCAAGGGGAGGAGAAAGCCATGTGGAATACGCAGCCAATCAGACTAATTATACCATGATGTTCAATAAAAAGCCTTTCCCTGCAAGAACACAAGAAGATGGGATTTCAAATCTTTATGTTCTTTCTGCTGCAAACTGTAATCTTTCAAAGAATTTAAAAATCTTGAATTCAGAGTCTTTTCAGTTCTAACTAATAAGGTCTTTTGCGAATTTCACAGCTTTTCCCAGAGCACCGAAAGGAAGTCTTCAATTTTCAGACAGTATGAACAACAGATGGGCGTCTCATGATGAAATCATTGCAGTACTCCATACAGCTGCCATGAGGATAGTTGGTGGAATTCACCAGAAGGTTGTTACAGAAGCTCTGCAGCAGCTACACGACACTGAAAAAGAGACGTACAGAAAAGATCATAAACGTGCGAAAAGTCTGCTCCCGCCAGCATCCACAGGCACTCTGTTCGCTGTCCACAGAGGTTATTAAGAATCCAAATAACTTGTTTTCCTTTAGCAGCCTCGATCACGCCTTCAGGCCAAACTTAAAGATGCCCTCACTCAGCTTTCTGGGACTCGAGGGTTCAAGTGCTGCTCTATCTACACAGGCCTGGGAGGTCTGTTTGTTTACCTTGCTGCATTTTTTGCCGACAACCATTGTTTGTAAAACCTCAGCGCCTTTCGGAGTTTTGTTTCAGTTGCCATGGCAGCCAGCTGATGCTTGATAAGTCTTCAGCGGTGGAGGAGGAGGAGAGGAAGAGGGTCGAATGGAGTGTGCAGAGCAGAATATAAGAGGCCGGGCAACTTATTCACAGATTGAATTTCAATTGATCTCCATGTGGTCGTTATCAGAATGACTATCTGTGGCCTAATGGCTTCTCTGAAAGGCTCTTCTATAGACTGGGAAAGAGTTGGGTTAAATGGACTCAACCAAATACAATCAGTCCCTCAGATCACTGTTCAATCCATAGAATCTGCTCTAATATAGTGATCTTTCTTCTACCTCTCCTTGCCTCAGATTTCATCATCGTAGTTGGGTTTCACTTTTGAAATCACATTTTTCGCTGGTTTAAAAAGCACAGAGAGAAGTGTTTTATTCCATCAGGGCTGAGCCATTGTTCCCGTTCCTTTTTCTGTCAACGCTTTTTACCTGAATGAAAAACTGCCCCCTTTTCATATCCCCCCCACATTCTCTGATTTAGGGAGAGCTGATGCCTTTTGTCAAGCCTTCCTGCTCTCTGTCAAGACCCAAGGAATTTTCTTTACCCTCCTTCATGCCCCGAGACAATACCATTCAAGGTTATCATTCAAGAGGCCAAAGAGGGCAGAGGAGGGGAGAGAAAAAAATAAAAAAAAGCTGCCGCTAAAGCTGGAGAGAATTTTGGTGGCCAGGGAATTGGAGTGGGGATATGCCTGAATGAGCTGGCTTAATGTAAGACATTCCCTTTTGGGCTTGGAGGATCATCCAAAAGTGGCACAGAAATGTAAGAGCAACCACACCTGGGGAGGCAGGCCTGTGCAGCATCCAAAATAATATCTACCTTTACACGCCGGTTGGTATTATTCAGTTTCAGAATTGTGTTTTTTTTCTCTCCCTCTAAACAATTGGAGAAAGAGCCACAGATAAAGGGGGTAATTTCTCAGCATGTCTGCGGGAAACAAGCGGCGACTTAAAATGATATTAACATGTTAATGGCGAACCTCATTCTCATTCTCTGCCGGTTTACTTTTCAGAGCTTTAATCAAAAGCAGCCACAGGTTCCCGGTGTCGCATCAGCCTAAACAGCCCGTGTGACTAATCTGTCCGCAGACCTCTCCCTGCATGTTGAGGCCCGTTTTACTCACTTCTTCACTTGAAACACAAGGCACATAGCAACTTGTGCAGCCTGCTTTTCTTATCACGTTTTTTTGATTCTCTTCGTTCGTTCGAGTCGAGATCCGCACACAGCCGTTTTTCGGAAGGGGGCTTACTCCTCTGTGAACATTTGGTGTGGTTTTTTTTTTCATGTGGGGATCTGGAGATTCTGTTGAAAGGAGCAGCGAGAGAGAGATGGCGAGATGGAGGATGAGGGGGATGCAGAGAAAGGAGGGATTTAAAGAGAGTATGTGAAGTATGTGTGATATGTGATGTGCACAGTGGAGCATATAAACACTTGCTGCAGCCAATGACTGGCATTCAGCGTCATTCAGCCTAAAGTCTACACATTGGTTTCCTGCTTCTTTACAAAAACGCTATATCAAGCTTGTTAAATATTCATTTCTTCCAACTCAGTATTACTTTGCTACTGTTGTGGGTCTTTCCAGAGACGAGAACAGTGTTTCTGATGAAGATGAACCATATGTTTCCTCAATAAATACCAATAACAAATGAAATATGCTCGTTTCCTGCTGTTCCAGTCTACAGTCTTTTGCTCAGTTTTGTTTCTCCATCATTTGTTGGCTTTGCAACATGAATATCAAACACAGGAAATTGTATTAGTGACCAGGCCAGTAAGCTCAGAGCTCTATGACAAACAAGCTCTGACTGTTCACTCCGAGTGTGACCATCATCTCCGTGACACATTTCCTCCCTCTTCTCCTCTGGTATTTGCTGCCGCCGGCCCATGAAAAGGTCAAACAGATCCAAATAGTCCTTTATCTCACATTATTAGGTCAGGTCCATGTGAGGTCTGTGTGGTTGTGGTCTTGTGCCATCCTGCAATGTTTCGCTCTGTATCGCTTTTTTGTCTGTCTTGTTTGTTGGATAATAAACTGAACTGAATTCTGGTTCTTCAAACATCCGTCAACACACCAATAAGTAGCATCGCGGTTCATCAGTTTAACATTTTAGGATTTCAGTCTGATTTTTTTTGGCATGTTTGCATTATTTCAGATTTAAATGACATATTACTGCTATACTTTGTTACCGAAAGGGAGAAAGATGAAGATATTTTTTTAACCAAATGTAATGTGCCTGTTGTCACGTATTCTGCTCTGATTGCAGCTGTTTTCTGCATGTTTTGGAGAGAGCTTCTATCTGAGGAGGTGATACTAAATCTCAGTACTTTCAAGTGGTGCCAGCAGTGCTCTTAACCGTCGTTGGTTAAGCAAATGTGAATGCAAAAACGGCCTACGACTGTTTAGTGCACTCCTACACAGCGGAACACTGTGCAGCAGAGCAAACTGCCAAATGGGGCATGATGCAGAGCACTGGGCGCTGTTTTTGACCACCATCCCAGCTTGGAAATGTGAGAAAAAAAACTTAGTACCAAAGCATTTTATCAAGTACTTTTAAAGTTCAGGCTGTGAAAAGGTTGCATTAAATGGAAAACTGTCAAATGAGACTACTTAATGACTAATGCAGTCAGTTTTGATTACATATCTGTAAAGGAACGGGCCGAGAAGTCCAAAACGAGGAACAGTATGTGCTCAGTTGGCCTTTGCCACTCTCCTGTAATACGTTCCCATTTCTCTGCGTGTCCACCCATCAGTCACCAACACTGGCCCTGGGCGGAAAGAGCAGTTTGTGTTGTATTGATCTGTTTCACTGCTTTTCCTACAGGCGTTCTGTCAAGAGCTGGTCTTATCTAATCACACCATTCATTTGTCACACAGTTTCCGACTACAACCAGTAATTAATAAACACACCAATTACAAGAGCAAAATTAACTTCTGCTTCATTAAGCAGCGGTCAAAACAGCCCTTCAGTTGTGCAGCTCAGGAGCAGTGCAGGAAAAAAATGTGCACGAGCTAGAAGTGGGGTGTGCTAAATATGAAGCAAATAGCTTTGAAAAGGGAACATCTTCTGGATGTGTGGGGAGAATGAGCTTTTCACACAAGGGCGTAGATATTTTTCTGTTTGTCTCACTCTTTCCAGCGACAATCCCCGTGCCTCCCTGCAACCTCAACCATGTCTCCTCTGATCTCATATTGCAAATTGGACATTCTTTCCCCTCTTTTCAGTTCGGGAGGGAAAGTCAAACGCAAAAAAAAGAGGGCATGCTAAACACAAGGAAAAGAATTCAGCAGCATCCGGGAGAAATTCCTTCCAAAATGCATCACATACTTTGACCTTTCTCTTGTAAATCTACTCACTCGTGAGCTAAACTGTGCTAAAAGCATGAAAACTGTAAAAACGGTTAGTTGAGGGTGTTCTAGTACCTCGAAAAACCAAGCGCCAAAGATCACCTGACTGCCACTTTACTGCACTGTATCAATTTACTGCCTCATTTTTTTTGTCCAAAGATTAGCTTTTGCAATATCTCGGCATATTTTAATGACTTATTATCACGATGAGGCTTGGTGGCAGGCTGGTGACAATAAGCTACTTTACTTGCACATGACAGAGATGGAATCAAAGCCAGCTCACAATAGATCTGAGCAACATTTTCCAGCCTCATTTAGATTAAATTTCGGCAATTTAAAAAGACAAAGTAAACGGAAAGCATGCAGAAAAAATATATAATATACACATCTTCAAGAAACTGTAACACTGTCAGCTTGGCAGTCTGGAATTTCAATTTAAAAAGTGGTGGCTGTTCCATCCATCAGAGAGGCAAGTGAGGGGAAGAAAACGTGTGATGAGAACAACAAAGCCAAAGGGTAGCCTATGGAAATCCTCCTCAGGGTAGGATCCACTTTATAGGGTGCTACAAGTGTAGCTCCTCTAACTGGGTCATGTCTGATGTGTTGAGCAGCACCCTCCTCCCACTGACAGAGCCTGACAGAAAAGCATGACAGTGGGCCACGTGTCCAAAAGTCAGCGAATACCTACAGCAGTGCTTTCCTGTCGTAATTACCCTTTATAATGAGCAGTAAGCATGCTAACGCAGTGCCTTCTGGGGAGTGGGGAAATCAAAGACGCTGCAATCTACGCTGTAATATTCATGTTAATAGCATTCAAATATGCAATGAATGTTTTAGTATCCTCCACATAGACACTGCCAGACATCAAAACTGCCTCTCCGACAGTACTGGGGCTCATCATGTGAGCGGCTCCATACCGCAAACACAAAGAGCCTCCTTTCAAAAGACAATGCAACGCTTCAGGGATTGAGGAAAAACTGACTCCCACTGCCAAGTGTACAAAGTACTCCATAGCCTGTGTTTAAAGTCCCGGCCCACTGCATTCACGCTGTCTTCTGGGACACACACCAGGCTGGCTTATTACCCCTGGGGATTGAGTTGGATTGGGTTTAAGCAGCCTTACCCTACTCCCAAAAAAGCCAAATATTCCCTGAACTAACAGGTCAACTCTTAGTCCCAGGATTTCATTGTGTGGATGTAATATGAAAACCGTTCAGTAAAGAGTGGAAATCTCATTAGGACATGAGGCCATTTCTAAAGCCTGGGAAGGGTGTAACCTACAAATAACAGCAGAATACACAGCAAATTCTAAACAAAGCATAAAACTGCCATTTTTAGAGGGGAATACATTTTTACAGTGAGAAAACACAATTTTATTCAAGTTTCATGACATAATTTTTGTTAGATACTAAAAGCTGAAAGGATGACTAAACTGCTTTATGTAATCAGTTTATTCAGTTCATTTCCACTCTTATATCTGCATTAATACAACATTACAGTCAGAAATCGGTTAGCTTAGCTTTGCGCAGAAACTGAAAAAAGCGGGAAACAGTAAAAGCTCATTTAAAAATGTCAAACCCTGCGGAAGTTACCTTTTTCAAAATTATACCTTCTGCACTGACATGGAAAGGTTACATGATGAAGCTCAAGTGGCTCCTCTTTCATGCTGTTATCGTGACATTTGAGAGCCCTTAAGGAAGAGAACGGCACAAATGGGAACACATTATGTAACATGTCAAGTAATCTGTGAGCAATACAATAGGGCGGCACAATGGAGAGGCAGAGATCAGGTCGTGGCGGATTGTGTGTGCGCTCGTGGCATTTTGTATGATATTGAATTGGTACTGTGATCCTATAATCATATAATATCTGGTTTATCCTGTCCGCTCAAGGATGAAAAGCCATTTCTGCCCCAATGATTCCACAGATTGAAACCAAACAGATGTCAAGAAAAGGCTACCGATTCTATTTTATATGAAGATTAACGATTATCATGCGCTTTTTTTTTTGTATGTTGTTATGCCATCTATGACAGGATAGTAAAACGTACTGGAGTAAACAGAGGCGGACGCTGTTATTATTGAGGTAAATGCTACAGATGAAACTACAGCCTCCTGTTAGGACTTGTCTTCTTGACAGGGGAGTCCTTTGGAGCCATCGATAATAACAGAAAATCTATAACCTCAGTTTCTTAACACTGAGCGTGAGGAAAATAGACATGACAGTGATGCTTGTTGGAAACACTTTGGTGTTAAAATGTCTGATATGGTAAACAATGATGAAATATACAAAGCGCCTGAGGGCTTTTCCCAAACCGGCGATTATTTTTTTGCTTTTCTGGTCAGGGAACTGGCTAAATGTGACGACTTGATTCTTGTTTTGACAGGCACATTCATTAAAATGTTCATCTTGATAAACAGTCTGTCAGTTGAGCCCTCAGGCGGACTATTTCAAAAACACTTAACGTAAAGAAATGAAACTAGCTGGATGAGTATGAACTCTGACAAACTGAAACCCAAAGGGCTGCACATTAGCAGGATGGCTGAAAACGAAGTAGTTTATATGGGTAATTATGGAAAATTCAGAGAACACACACAATTATGAGAATTAGATCCGCTGCTTTCCTTTTCTCGCTCCTGCATCCATTTAGGAAAATGTGAAAAAAAACATGATGTAATGCAGAATGCACAATGGAGCAGCTATTCAGCATGACGCTTTCTTAATAAAATGAGAACTTTTAAAACAGGATGGCGTCCCGGCCAAGTTTCTTTTTTTTCGGATAATACAGACTTAAAACCTCCATTACACCTCTGCCTCCCACAAACACATGGCTTCAATCAAGCAGCAGGCATTCATGCTGTAAGAGTCAGTGGATCATATGAATCCACAGATTATAGCGGAGGCGCAAGGACGAATGAAAATCAATAGTTCCCAGAGTCCTTCCAAAATTGCCTTTCATCGAGTTATTTCAAAGAGAGAGAGCAAGAAAAAATCAGAATACAAACACATGCAGTAAGAGGTGGGAACCATGCTGCTTAAGCACCGGCGCTTTCCTCTGACAGACGTATTGGTTGTGCATTTCGACTGTCCCACTGCCTCATGCTCAGTTAAAGAGGTAAAGGCAGGTAAAGCATGTCTACCTCTGCATTTCATGAAAAACATTAGGGCAAGAAATTTATTTTTGTAATAGCTTGTCATTAAGCAGACTGGAATTTCAATGTTCTCCCTAGAAAAAAACTGCAACCCTCTTGTATGGTTTCCACTATTCCCTGCAATTTCATAGCAAAAAGCAAAATTTTCCATGTAAAAGAAGAAGGGGTGGTTTTTGTCTCGCTGCAACCCCAAAATGAACAACCTTGGGCTCTGTGGATAAGACACACTTGGGAGAATTAAGAGATACAATAATACAATGCAAAAATTGAGATGTTCTCTTCTGGCTAATCCCATTTCTAAATTAGAGAGCAGCAGCCTTATAACAATGAGTCAGTAGACACGGATGCTATTTAAATTCTGAACTGCAGCTCCATCAAGCTTGGTGCAGCAGAAATAAAGTGCAATAATATTTCCCCTTTGTCATCTTAGTACTCAGCCTTCTCTCCATTTTAGCCATTCGGAGAGTTTCGGAGCTCACAAAGCATCTCAAAATGCCAGTATCGGGTCATGATATGGTTTAGTGCCAGGACCGCCGGGTAGAAAGTGTTAAATTACAACCATGTTTCATATTCGGATTTAAAATCATCGCTGATCTCCCTCAATTATACAAATTACTTCCCAACCTCAGCTCATATTAGCTCCGTACAAACAGAGCTTTGTAAAGTTCCATTATAAAGTTCCATCAGTATTCATGAACATGAGCGACTGTCTTCAGAGGCTTAAAACCAGAGATAAAACTTGGGTCTGCTACACTGACGACGCATTAGAGATCAGCTTTGCCGAATGAAACTGTGAAATTCCCCAGCAAAAATGAACTTTGTGTCATTGTGGGGCATCCCGATGATGAGGCAGGCAGAAAAGTTGGCCTCTCTGATGTCATGTGTCCACAAAGGCTCCCGTTCACTGCCAGAAGAGCTCATCCACAAAGCAGCCGCTGATTGAATCAATTTGAGTGCCTTTGAATCTAAGAGTGGGGGCTTGTTCCTGCTCACAAATTACATCTGAATTGTCCGAGATCATAGGTCGGCGCATGTGCAAACTCTGTTTTTCGAGGATGTTTTTTTCTTCTTCTTGGATGTTGATTACTGTAGCACTGTTATGGCAGCAACGCAGAGACTGAATGGGCTGCCAAGGGGATGTTGGGAATGTACCACTGGACATTTCAGAGCTAGTCAGGCTGATTGATTGAGCCATAAAGAGTTTGTCCGTGGGGCTAACAGGACTCGGATAAAAGATTAGGAGTCTGTTGAGTGTTGATTAATGTTAGAGGATATAACCTCTGGCCAGTAGGGCTGAGAGATTTATACAAACAGGGTCTCGGCAGCGAAATGTACGCGTGCCGAAATTGGAGTGATTTGAAGTCAGTGAGGACGAAACAATCAGCGGGTATCCCCAGGACACGAGTGAAATCTAAATAGAATTGTCGCAGCTCCATTATGGCACAAACAAGTGTATTAACAGACAGATGAAGCAGGACAGAGCATGCTGAAAGATATATCTCAAAGGCAACAACCAATTTCATTTTTTGCTTCTTTTTTTTTTCTAAATGAATGCAGTGACGGCGGGAGAAGAAGAAGAAAAAAAATTCCTCTGCATATTTATACAAGACCTTGTCTGTGTCAAGCCCCTGCCCCACCCCCTGGACTTAGGCTACCTGATTAGTATTCAGTGAATTCATTAAGACACAATCGCTGGTGTCTGGGAACATGGGAACTCTTGATGGAGGAGAGGTTGAGTTCAGCCCACTGGGTAAGTCCCTACAGAGCGAAAACCCACCCCATCCCCCAAACCCGAAGGTCACCACGTCCTCACTCTGCCACTGATCTGATGATCAGAGTCCCAGAGCAGTTGGGGAGGTTCGGCGTTAAGATCTTTATTTGCACATGCTGCGTTGTTGCCAGCATGCAAACATCTGCACTGACTGTAAAAAAAAAAAAAAGGTAAATGTGAGTGTTCTGGCTTGATTGTCCCTAAAGTAGACGACAATTCATCACGCAGGAGGGAGTGTTGTAGTTATAATATAGTGTTTCCCTTTTGTAAGCTACAACAAAATATAAATGAGATCAGACTTTGTAACTTGCACACCATCCATCCTTCAAAGCTGCACCCCCACCCCCCATTTTCCTGACTATTAAAATCAATGTAGAGATGAATGAACAGCGGGAACCAGGGGGACACCGGGTACACAAACTCTTCCGGCTGCTCCAGTGGCTCATACATTAGGGAGGCGAGCTTTGGTTGCATCCTGGCAACCCAGTGATGAATCATTCCTCAGGGAAGCACTTACACACTTGAGCCAGTTTAATAAAAAACACCCAAAAATCTTGTCCCGCATGAAAGCCTCACAATAATAAATCACAAGCGTTGCACACAGCCACGCTGCACAAATCCAGTAGCGTTTTGGCTCGGCTCTCCGCTCACTGCCGGACTGTCAATCTCGTGTGTGTTCCTTTCATCCCGCCGTTATCATTCTGACTCGCAGCGCAAATCTCGTCGTCATCACCTCTTATCTCAGAAAATGATTTCAAATTATGAGAGAATTATCAAACACAAGGCACAAACACTTCCCCAGGGCTTAATATCACAATTTGTGCTTCTGTGTTTCACTTCAAGTGGTCTCTTGATGGCTGACTAAAGATTTTTTTTAGCCTGCACCAATTTCATTGTGTTCTCAGTAAAACTAATTACCATTAAAAAAAAAAAGTAGAATACTATGAAGAACTGTTGTGGAAAAGGCCACAGCTTAAAGATCCCAGAGAGAAATCTGTGTCATATCCTGAAGCTTCTTTCTGTTTTTTTTGCACTACAATGAGGAAGAAATACTTTGATCATCCACTGTATCTCACTTACCAAGAGGAGAGGAAAACAGAGTCTGGGCATAAGAGTTGGGTTTTCCACACAGGGGAATGCAGAGTAGAAGAAAATGAGGTGAACAGTCATGAAAAGAGAAGCGGTGAACCTCCAGCAAGCTGCAGCCCCCTTGACAGCAAAGTAAAGCTCTGAAGCAAGTGTCAAACAAAACAAATTGCTAAAATCCTTCTGACACACCGCACGGTCTGTAGATTGTCATGACATGAGTGGAAATTAAGTTGCCACAGAGAGAGACAGAATGCCAAGGATAGATCACCAACATCAAGAATAATGCTGACTTCGGAGGGGTGTGTGTGCTTACGAGGTATCACTTCACAAGTGAAAATTAATTCATAAATCATTATTTGTGGCTCCTTTGTTCAGTACAGGATTGAAATTCTTTTGTGCACCGTGTTCAGTTTTTGTTACCGAGCCAAAGCTAAAATAGACTTCCTCTCAGCAGGGACCAGAGTATTCTGTCTCCAAAGATGCCTTTTTTCCTTGCAGAGCCCAGGCATGCAAGACACATAAGCACGGAACGTGACAGCGCGAGCCAGTCAATAAACATACCCAGGCAGTGCACTTTCATTTAGGAAGGAGGGAGTACTTCAAAGTTCAGCCTGCGGGGTCAAGCAAAAATACAGAGGAATAAAAAGGAATCTGTGCTGACTGAAAATGCATTCTGAGATAGCGAGAAACCGATACGGCGGCAACAATAGCAACAATAAACACATCTGTAGCGCATTGAAGCTCAGGTCAGAAAGAGGAAAAAGCTGTTGAAATGTCAAAATTGCGATGGTGAATTTTGATACTTCAGCAGTGAGAATAACTGAATAGAAAAGCAATTTGTATCATTTATGGTGAATACTTTCATTAAAAAAAAACCTGTTCTGACAGAATATCTGCAGATCAGAGGCCAAGCATTAACCATCGCTCACAAAAGCAAGAAGTAAAAAATTCAATGGTTGAGATATGAGATTCAGTGGAAGCGGCACAAAGAGAAGTGTGTGTCCCCGTGAGAGAATGTGAGTGAGATCAGGGGCATGTTGCAAAGGTTTAAGGTACCCATTACTGCTGAGTGTAGCAGCAATGGGATTAGTGGTACCCGGAGGGCACAGATGGCACCAAAATCCTCCGAGCCGTTCTGAAAAGGTCACACAAAATACAGGAGAGCCACCCCCATCTACTCACCCACCCATTCACCGCTGCTAACAGATTCCTCAGGCTGCCTTGTGCTTGGGCTTTTAGTCCCTCATCAATCCTCTGAATGCCCCACAATCACTCTTTTCAAGTGTGGAACAGAGACAGGAACAGAAATGCCTTTAAAATGTCAAACGGCGCCGGCCCTGACTCGCAGTGTCATTGATGAGATCGTGGCAAAGGGCTGAATTCGGTGAGAAGCGCGTGGCACTTCAGAGGAAAACAGATTTTATCAGAGCTCCTTTGTTAAGATGTTTAACAAGAAGGGGAAAAAGATGCAGATGCGGAGGGATGCATAAAAGACATCAATTCTCACAGAGAACAAACGGATGGCTGTGCACATTTTAATTCGGTTTGAAGGTCATTGTTGACCCTTTCCATTCTCATCCTCTCATTCATTTGTCTCTGTCATGCTGCATGTACTCATGTTATGTCTGCTGGGTGAATTGCAGAAAGGAGACCTGCTCTCCTCCTCTGTCTTGTTTTTTTGCTATACTGCTGTGTTTGTGTATTTCCTGCTCCCATACGGCTGCATCCTCCCCAGGCGCTGGCTCCTCCACCAACACCATATGGCAAGGCCAACTAGGCAGGCAGGGCTCTGCAAGACTCTAACAGCGTCTTTTTTTAAAACATTTTCCAGGGATCCAGTACAGTGGGACTTATGACTGTGCATCACAAATACAGATATCTGACCACAGCAAGGCCGGGATTTGCAAGAAGAGATGAGAATGTATATATGCTTGTTAGATAAGGTGTGTACATGTGATGCTGGTCACGGCTTCTATAACCTCAGGAGGGTTTGCAGGTAAGAACCTTTTACCTGTAAATCACTGCAACATATTTAAAGTCTTGGCACAAACTCTTTAGAACCATTCTAAAATGACACAAGCATGCTTTAGAAAATGTGCATATTGGATGAAAAATAAAATGCGTCTCTTTTTAACCAATTTTCACAAAAAAGTGCTTTCTATTGAAACAAGATGTTGGACTTGATACACCGATCAGCCACAACATTATGACCACTGACAGGTGAAGTGAATAACATTGATCATATTGGTACTATGTGGTGTTATGCTGGAAAACCTCGGATTTGGATCCGTGTTGATGAGACTTAGACACCCAAATAAACATTGTCCCAGAACAAGCACACTCCCTCATACAAATGGCAATCCCAAATTTCACTGGCCTACCCCTGCAGGAAAATGCACCCCACCACATGGCAAAAACATCAATCAGGAACATCTTGAGGAACATGACAAACACCCAAGATGTTGATTTGACCTCCAAACTTCTTAGACCCCATTCTGATCAAGCATCAACAGGATGCAGTGGAACAAGTTGGATTGACAGAGACCCCACTGCACAAGCCAGAGTACCCAAAGGATCAACTGCCAACATCCTGGTGCCAGACCCCATAGGACATCCTGAGAGGTCCTCTTGTCCATGCCCATTTTTTGACGACATAAGGGGGACCAACACAATATTAGGCAGGTGGTCATAATGTTATGCCTGATCGGTGTATATCAAGATATGATAGATTCTAAAGTCAAGGAGTCCAAAGTCATCAATTCAAATCTTTTGCTTTTGAGGTAAAAGTTTCCCTGTAAGGCTAGTAACTCCCTAGAGCCTTGTCCCTTATATGCTACTATACAGCTTGTAAACTGACAGCTGGCGAACCCATAACTGAACTACGGAGAGAAGTTTAGATGATGTAACTCAAAACTCCCAAACCTGGAGGATAACTTCTTCAGTGCTGTGGATATAAAATGAAGAGTGGATCTGTGGCTGTATATCTCATTTCTGTCCAGTTTTGCAGGCTAATTTATGAGAAAGCTGACAATGCTGACAATAATTGCAGCGTATTTTTCCTAGTTTTAAATTCTGTTGGAAATCAGGTAGAGAGACACTAATGACAGCCAGCTGAGCAGTGTGTTCGTCCAGTCAGGTGCAGGCAGCCTTTGTAATGATACATGAGTGACTGTCAGTCAGCTCTTGTACGGTGCGGTTGAAATAGCTGCCAGGCCACAATGAGCAAAGTGAAAGCTGTGGTTTGGCAGTGGCAGCAAACCATTTATTCCAAAACACAGAAATTACAAGGTGCAGTATTTTTGGTCAGTATGTATTGAACTGCTGGACTCAAACTGGGGTTTTTTTTGCACTTCACCTTAACAACACAACACTTGCTCATCATTTCTTCAGGTTGGAAGCTGAGCTGACTTAAGACTGGCTGGAGGGAACATCAAACACTCCCAGTTAATATATATGTTTTGGGTTTTTTTTTGCCCTTAAGTTTATTCTGACAAATAGCTTTGTGCCATTTCAGTACCAGCAGCTGTAGGAATGAAACCAGCTTGTGGAAGGAAGTGTGAAACCAACTCTGCTGCAAATAGATTTACCCAACCCTGCTGGCCAGACAGGCATGTGGAATATGTGTTATAATGTGAAGATGAAACATTTTTTGCCCCGCGATCACACTCCATGCGTCGAGTGTGCTCTCGACTGGAAGCTCGGTTCAAATGGAAAGGTGTTGCCGCTGCATTTTTCCTCTGCACAGGCATGTTGTCAGGAAACAGGGCTGAGGTGTTCTCCAGTTTGTTGTGAGAACCTTAGTATTAGAAAATTACATGTTGTGAATACTATCTAATTATTTTCAATCTGTCCACATGAGATCCTCCTATAGGACTCTACAGCTTGCAGGAACATACATTAAATGCATTATGTAGTAACAGATACTAGTGTCAGGGAGTGATCGAGAGTCAGCACCAGCCCTGACATCTGTGACTGATTACAAGTTGTAATGTGCCAGTGATAAATGTGTGAACATGAGGTGGTGATGAATTTAACAGTGTTCCCCAAGGAAGGAGGACCTTCCATTACAGATCTTATTACTGTCTCTTCCTCCTGATGGCTTAATTGATCCTCGTGGGCCAACAAACGAAACCCTCCTCCACCCATCCAAAGATTATGACACCCAATAGGAACGTGGAAAGAAAAGAAAAAAATCCACCACAGCAGCTTTTTAACCCTACCAGCCCTCTTGTTCAACATTTAATTACAGAGATATAAGGCACTGTTGTAATATTGAGCAGTTGCTGGACCATAAAGGTGAATGCAGCGTTATATTGCTCAAGTTAATTTTCATTGGGTATAACTTGTTTTTCCTCAGTGGAGATAATGTAAAAGGGGCCACTGGTCTGATTGGCATGTCCTGCTGCCAGGGCTTCTTCTGCTGTGCTAAACTGAGTGCCTTCATGGATGAATTCAGTGGAGAAATGCAAAGCATGGAAGAATAGCACTCGTTTCTACCCACAGAGGTTGACCACGGCATATGCTGCTGCTTATTATTCCCTGTGTCTGCTTGCTTTCCATTGTATTTATAGCAGGGGGAAACTTGATTTAGATCTGCTCCATCTGGTGATTTGCTGTAGGATGGGTGCCACATCTTCCGTCTCTTCTGTGTAATCTCCCTCCCTC
>OMNN01100506.1:3618-15757 GCA_900302755.1 Chromis chromis | reverse complement strand
GTCACCACCACTAAATATCCTGCTATTGAAAGCAAACTGTGTCATAAGAAACACATCCTTTAAAATAAAAGACTTTATACCACTACTTTTGTGAGGGGACATGCTTCTGCGGACCTCTAAAAATGGCTTCACGACCCACTTTTGGGTCCCGACCCACCAGTTGAGAACCACTGGTGTAAACAATGTAGGGATGTCTTTAAAACATTAAACACCCACAGTGAAGATACGGAAAGGTCAAATCAAATATCCAGTCCACTGTTTCCCCACACATAATTGGTATTTTCATAAGAACAGTGCATCAAATGACAATGCAAAAAGAAGGTGCAATGGGATGAGATGAACCTACAGAGCTCCCCTCGACCTTACAGCACTGGACAAAAGTTTCAGCTCCCAGAACTTCACCGTTTTCAGTGACAAAGTTGTAAAAACCTACTGTACCTGAACTGTTCAGCACCAAACGGGAGACAATCCTAAGAGCTTCAGCAAAAAGCAACTGGTCCTCTCTTTTTTGGTTCATTCAAGAGGCTTCTTCAGTTCTGCAACTGCAATCTAGACTTGTAAAAGTACCTCGGATGAGAGAAGAAACATCCTCAAGAACTATAAACGAGAGTCCAGTCTTTGGATTAATATTACCTGGGCAACTGAGAATCTGGACAGAAGACAGTTGGCAACTAGGTAGTGACCATAGCAGTTACAGAGTGAAAGAAAGAGTGAACTTGAATTCACCAGGTGGCCAGAAAAATGACTCCAAATGAATGTTACTTTTTCCCTGCAACTGCTGGATGCATAAAAAAAGCATCTGCTTGCTTTAAGGTTTCTCTATATCAACTTAAAGTCCCTCTCCAGGCATTAATTATACCCCTTAAATCTCATCTCTGTTTTCCATAAAAGAATCCCTTCCTGCCTTAAAATGACTTCTACAATCACGTTACATAGGTAGGTAGGCGGGGCAGCATTAAGGACCTTGCCTAAGGGTCCTCACTGGATACCTGGATACCCTGACCGGGATTTGAACCTCTGATCTCCCATGCCAAGGTCTAGGATGTTAGTTACTGAGCTATCCAGCTGACTTAGAACCCTACACCAAGCTTTGCTCAAAAACTGTAAAACTACTCCACGCTACACAATGACAAGTTGTAATATTGGATTAACTGAGCCGTACGTGTTCAAAGGGGGATGATAAAACAGAACCCTACCCTGCAAGTTGACAGGATTGGTTCCTTTGGTTCGTTACATATGGAACCCAAGAACCCACGTTTCTAGGACTATCATCGGTATGCTGTGGTTTCAAGGTAGACATGCTAAGCCGTGGTGTTGACTGCTAACAACACCATCTGGACATGTCAACATGGTACAAAAAAACCCTTGATTTTCATCCGAGGGGGTCTTTAGAAGGTGATTATACGCAGATCAGCCACAACATTCTGACCACTGATAAGTGAAGTGAATAACATTGATCATATTGGTACTATGTGGTGTTCTGCTGGAAAACCTTGGATTTTAACATCCGTGTTGATGAGACTTAGACACCCAAATACACATTGTCCCAGAACAAGCACACTCCCTCATGCAAATGGAAATCCCAAATGTCACTGGCCTACCCCCACAGGAAAATGCCCCCCACCACATGGCAACAACATCAACCAATCAGGAACATCTGGAGGAACATGACAATGGCCTAAGATGTTGGTTTGACCTCCAAACTTCCTAGACCCCATTCTGATCAAGCATCAACAGGATGCAGTGGAACAAGTTGGATTGACAGAGGCCCCACTGCACAAGTCAGAGTACCCAAAGGATCCACTGCCCTGGTCCTGGTGCCAGACCCCATAGGACACCCTGAGAGGTCCTCTGGTCTATGCCCAATGGTCCAGAGCATTTTTGGACCACATAAGGGGGACCAACACGATATTAGACATGATCGGTGTACGTCAACATTGTGTTTACAGTTTGTTTCCACTGACCCCAAGTGGCCAAAAACATCCGGTCCTGCAGCTTTAACAAATATCTGCATGGCTCCAAATGAGTGTTTTGTTGTATAAAACCACGGTAAAAACCAACACTTCCAGGGTCTGTTCCAAAAGTACAAATTCAAAACCACACTGACACTCATAACACAAACATTCATAACATCCCAGCCCGACATCATACGGTTGCTCAGCGGACCTCACACTATTCGTCTAGATAGGTTATGGCTAAGCGATGAGCGACGCACAAAGGATGCTTTAATCTTTTCGTTTTGAGGTCTTGTTCCTTTGTGCCTTGTTCATCATTGTTCCTAAAGTACATTGTGTTTAATGGAATTACAGATGACACAGCAAAACTGAACCGTCACGCTAAGAAAAGAGTAGAATCGGTGTCATTACTATTATTTATCTTAGAATATGGACCACTCTTTTAAACTCATGAGTTGCATCTGGACTCTCTAGTGGGTGCGTTTGCATTGTCGAATACATTTTTTTGTGCACCTCGGTGTCAACGTCCAGCTCCCCAACTGTGTGCGTTTGGTGTGCGAGCCTTTGTTGATTCCCGCCTTAATCAGAGAGAGGAGATGACCCATCACAAAAGCCACAATATTGCACTGTAAACACACGCACACATGCAGACACGCACACGGAGCAGTAACCCTGCATTCCCCTGTAAACAGTTTACAGTGCCTTCTCCCTCTCTTGTGCAGACACAGGCCAAAGCGTCAGTGTTGTTTTCAGCTAATCCCACTGTTTAGGCGTCGTTGGCGGCCTCCAGCAAAAAGGACTATGCGGCGAAAGTCCCGAGGGGAGAAAAACTCTTTTATTTGCATGCGTGTTTTGAGTATGTCACACACGTTAAGGACCTCCTCTTTACCTCACCGTTCTGCACTAATCTTCATTTATATCAGTCTTATGGTTTGTTTGGGTTCCGTCTCTCCCCTGTGAACCCCTCTGTTCCCCCCCATCCAGCCCCCATTTGTTTAGCTGAGCTTGTTTTCTTGTCCCGTTGATTGAGACCGACCCAGCCATCTTCACAGCCTCACAGTGTACACACATAGCTCCTGACTGCGTGTATAAGACACCGTGTGGTTTTGGCTTGCCTTTTTTTTTTTTTTTGCAGCGGCCCAAGGTAGGAAATGCTGTTTAGATTAAGTGCGTTGTGATGTCCTTTCAGGCCTCGTTCCTGCTGGATCGCAAACCCGTTTGCACCACAAACCTCTCTAACACTACACGCGGAAACACCAGCGGTTTAGGGTTAGGCATAGGACAGTGGAGGTTGCTGTTGTAGGATTTTTACTAACCTCACACCACATCCTCCGTGCGACGCGCTTATTCTCACTAAAAATTATGCATGTTTTCTGTGTTTATTCCACAGCCCTAATGCTTATCTACCATCGCGGGGCTCACACACGTCTCATATCTCATTTAATTCCTCCTCATTTTGTTTTCACGCTGAAGTGTAAACAGCTCAAATAAAAGCTTGTTTTATATAAAGTGTGGGTTCTGAACCTGATTTTTCATTTGCTTTCCTTCGAGGTGCTCATGACTGCCAAACACTGAAGTCCGGCCAACTAGGGCACCTAAATAACAGCCATTAGAAGAAAAGAGCTGACATTTGATGCCTGCTCCATGTTTTAATAGCGGAGAAAAGGAAAGATTTTTGTCCATAAAGTCAGTGTGGTCTCCTTATTTTCTCTCAATAGGCAGTCCTTAGCTGTGAATTTTTCCACATAATCAAAAAAGCATCAGACACCTTGGTTCTGAAGGCTCGCAGGCCGCAGTGTGTGATGTGTGTGGCATGGGGCGCTGGTTTGAAATCTAATAATTGCAGGGATTTGTTGTATTTAGCTGTATTCTTTGTTTCAGACATGGTGGTTTGACTGTTAAGCTCTGGGCTGAGTGTCTTTGGTTCGTAGCTGCTTTGTGATGGAACCCACCTTGTTTGCGGCCAAAAGACCGGATAAGCTGATTAAAGAGAACGTAACTAAAGAAAAAAAAGTTAGCACATTTATTAAATCTTATATTTTTGCATGGGGCTGCACGGTGGCTCGGTTGTTATCACCGTCGCCTCACAGCTACAAGATCCCCGGTTAGGATGCCTGGGATCTTTCTGTGTGGAGTTTGCATGTTCTCCCTGTGCAGTGTGTGTTCTCTCCAGGTTCTCCAGCTCACTACCACAGTCCAAAAACATGCTGAGGTTAATTGATGATTCTAAATTGTAGGTGTGAATGAGAGTGTGCTTGGTTGTCTGTCTCTATGTGTGGCCCTGTGATGGACTGGCAACCTGTCCAGGGTGTCTCCTGCCTTCGCCCTAAGTCGGCTGGGATAGGCTCCAGCCCCCCCACGCGACCCTACAGAGGATTAAGCGGTGTACAGATGATGGATGGATGGATGGATGTTTTTGCATCAAAGACAAATCATGGCAAACGATTAGATTATTAAACTGTCATGTTAAGTAAGAGGAGCAATAATAAATGTAGCTGGATGTGCAAATCACTGCAACAGTATTTAGGAAATTACATTATTTTTAGAAAATTCTCGAGGTCATTAATTTGTTTGTTTGTTTGTTTGTTTATGTTTATTCGGTCAAAAGAAGAAAAAAAAGAAAACAATGAAGGAAAAATAGACATTCTCCATAAACTTAATTTAACAATTTATGACCGAAGGGCTTAGGCTGAAGTTTAACTTATTATGCCTATAGCCCTGTACACAATTCAGGTAAAGTTTCTTCTATGAATACACAAAAATATAAAGAAACAACACAAAAAAGAAACAATACAAAAAAAGAAACAACAACAGTTGATGATTCTAAACACCATAAAGTTTCTTCTATGAATACACAAAAATTTAGATCTCATTCTAAAATGATTCTTTATTATTTGATTTAATCATGTAATGCAAATAACCAAAGCATTTTTGAGCTTATATTTCTATAGTTTGTTGTCTCTTTACTTGATTCAAGGTCAGGTGTTGTTGCACAGTAGCCTGAATGGTCGTTGTTTTGCTCATCTCCTCTGATTTATTTTGGTTTATACTACTTTTAATTACATGACATGACATACTTTGCTAATATGAGTGGTGTGGTGAAGCAATGAAGGCGACAGGAACATCTAAGAAAAAATGAAAAGTTGCCAGCTTTGTCAGTAAACACAGTTTTGTGTGTGTGTGTGTTGCCGTGTAAAGTGTGTGATACGATGTGATCAGCCAGAAGCAGAGGAGACACCTCCTCTACACTTGTCTCAGCGGTCCCAGCATCATTACCAGCACCACCGCGGTACACCGCCTTATCTACTGTGGCAACTGATACAGTGACAGCAACTCTTATAGGACACACAAATATACCCACACAGCGCTCACCTATCTGCAGCAGCTTTCCCTCGGGGCCCTCTGCATTGAGGCTGAAGCCTACAGTGTGTGTGTGTGTGTGTGTGGTGGCGGAGGCGTGCTAGGAGGGATAGTTTTCCATCAAATTCCAAATCTTGTGTAACGTTTAAAGCTCATAGTCTGATAACAAAATGTTCTGTCACATCCCCCAAAGATCAGATCAAGTCAGGAGAGGGCAGTCAAGTCCTTCTGTCTGTTGTTTTGTAATTTACACACACACACACACACACACACACCTGCGCAGCATACGTACATGCATACTCTTGTTCTGCCACTTCACTGGAAATCTTCAATTAACCCCACGTGCCTTTGATTTGTGAGCTCAGCCGATTCAGTCATACAGGCTCACAATCATTTAAAATTACTGCTCAGGTGGGAGCCGCGGATGTATGGGCGAGTGTGTGTGTGTGTGTGTGTGTGTGTGTGTGTGTGTGTGCGCGCCGCAGACTCTGTGACTTCATTCATTTTTTAGTGCCTGAAAACTTAGCCCACACCTGTTCAACTCGCTATGTTAACATTCTCAAGTGGTCTTAGTCACATTAACGCTTTGAACCTCAAACACACACACAGTCCATCTGCTGTTTAAACTCCAGCAGAACCCAGTAAAGTTAAGATTCATTTTTATGTAGTTGGCTCTTTCGCTGTCCAAGTTCAAGGCTCTGAGCTGCTTTGGACTTTTGCACCTGGTAAAGTGGCTGTAACTGGTTTAAACGGCAAAGCTGATTTCCTCTTTAAATTACTCACTTTCCAAATATCTCCCCTCTCCTCTTACCTGCTATATCCATCTGAACTGTATGGGTTTGTTTCCATTTTCCTCCTCGTTCTCTCCGTCTTCCCACGTCACTCTCTGTTTTCTGTTAGCGCATAAATGATGTAAGTCAGTTTATGATACGTATGGAGAAACGGGATAAGGTCACTTGTTGTTTTTTTTTACTGTGTTGTTGACATGAGAGGTAGCGCATGACAGTCTAATGTAGCCACAACCACATGTGGTTACATACAGTACGCCTAATACTGTATGTTTTCTTTTGGCAGCACAGCAGAGGATGACTATTGTTGCCCCTTTTAGACTCACTCCTATTAATCATGAGTCTGCGTGTCTGTGGGTGTGCATGTGTCACTAAGAAAGAGCACAAGTAACACTCACTGTACCGGTGAAAAGGCCTGCACAGCGAAGGGATCAGAATATACATCAAACTAGAGCCTACACTGTCCGTGTACTGAAATATACCCAGTCAGTGATACGAGAGGACAGAGAATAAGAAACAGATCTGTAACGGAGGCAGTCGGTTGTCTCAGTCAGTAAGGCATGTTTGAAATTAAACGGGATTTTAAATTTGAGTGCATCGGCTGAGAAAAAGATGAGATAAAATACGGATGACTTACTTATAAATCACAAAGCACCACTTTTGCCATGACGTGTTTAACCCTTTAAGACCTGAGCCTCAAAATGTCCACCTGGTGTTTTTTTCTTATTTTGATCACAAAAAGGTAAGATAATGTCTTGTGAGTGCTGGGGTCCATTTTTTCAGGAGAAACTTTCAATATCTGGCAGTTAATTACGATTTACTGCCTATTATAAGAGTTACAGTAAGTGCAACGCCTCAGCTTTCAGAAACCGTCAGATTTTTTCCCGATAGCACAAACGGTGACATTTACAGTATTCCAAAGTGCGCTTGCTGAAACGTGTCACCGATAACGCATTAGGACTTAAAGGGTTAATGAAATAGGCTTCAAAACATAATTTTGAATCATGTGTCCCCCACCTAACATTGGAACAACTTAATTTTTTTAATGTTTGCCAACTTAAAAACTTTTCGTTTCTGAAAATTTGTTTTGCAAACATAAAATAAAATAAAACAAAATAAAATCAGGAACCATTTTAAGAAAATGCTGTTTCAGTGGACATTTGATTACATAAAGCACTGTGCATATAAAGGACAGCAGCGACATGCCAACAAAACATAACGGTGTCATGTGACAGTAAATTAGCCTCAGTAGCGCGCTTAAGAAAATGTAATGTCAGGCATTCGGGTCAGGCCCGAGCATATAGAGCTAAAGGCTCTGATACAGTGGCGTGAGGCCTCCGACAGTCTTCACATTCTTTCCGTCGTCTCAGTTATTCCTTCACACCGGCTGGTCGAGTTTAAACCATCTGCACAAACCTTCCATTCACACTTTGAGGAAACCAACAAGCCTAAAATTGGCATCTTTTTACAATAACTCCCCATTTTATGGATGTAAAATGCACTAAAAAGTGATTTTTTAATATAAAGTTGCAGTTGCATGTCACCTAAAGAGAAAAAGAACCCTATAGTAGTGCAAAGAACAGGAAAAAGAAGTGGTAGATACTGCAGTAAAAATTCTAAAGTTTAAGCTGCAGAGAACATCAATCAGTCCACCTTGTCTTGAACTGAATCCCGGTGAAACAGACTCTCAGGATTTGATGTTGCAAAGATGTACAAGTTAAGCTTCTTACTGTCTGTAACCTGCAGTAGTGAAGCATCTCAGTGACGCAGTAAAAGTCTGGTTTATTTATGTGCCACTGCAGCAAGTTCCTGCCTTTACTTTACTTCTCAGACAGTGCACACACATTAGTAAGCACTGAAAACAAGACATTAGCAGAGACTGGTGCAACAAACTACTGTAAAGCAGACTGAGGGTCGACTGCTGACCTGATTCCACTCGCTTTGATTCAGACATGTGAGGCTGTCAGACTGTTTTCATATGAGTTTGATATTCATCACACATCATCCATCCTCTCACCACAAAGAGCTGATCTAAGCTATAAAAGCAGTAATGAAGCCGCAGGAGGCACTGAAGTTAAGTGTTCAGATAGAAAATGCAGGTTTAGTTTAGAAACTGGCAGAGCATGTTCAGAAAGTCTGAAAACAAGAAACTGTACATCAGAATACTTTTTGGTGTATCCTCTAAAAAGTGATGCAACACTTTTTACACATAAAATATATGGATTTAAAATCAGGGTTAGGGTTGAATTACCTAAAAATACTGATAGGAACAACTGGAGTCTTGTGAATAATCAGCTTAAAAACTAAATTCAAATTGAGGTAACTTAATGAAGTTGGCTTGTAAACAATTTTTTTCTTCATGCCCCCCTTTACTGAACATTGGAACAACTTATGTTTGCCCACAACATAATTATGGTAATTAAGTACAATAATACTAGTCAGAACAACTATTTTTTACTTATTAATAATCAACTTAAAAACTTGTATTTATGCCACCAGTCAATACATAAGTGCTAATCAAAAATACCCTTGATTGTAGAGGCAAAGCTTATTCCTCAATCTCAGTGTAGTTTGATGGTTGAACATATTTTTCATTAGACGGCAAAAGACTGTTTTTAGTTGAGCACAAACCTAATTTTTAGAGTGTATTGAGGATGACAGAACTCCTCCGCTGCTTGTCAGTTCTATAGTTCATCTACAGTAAATGATCTCTGTGTAAATGACGGACAGTGTCTCATCCAGAAGAAGCATTTTAAAGACTTCATTATTGATTTCAGTGAATATTCTGTTGAATGTGTAGAAGCTCCTCTCCTGCTCAGCTAGTCCAGGAATCCCTCCTCATTCCCCACAGTCCTGCCTCCATGTGATCACTGTTTTAACTGAGTGAATGCAGGCGTGTGGGTCGGGTCGTGTCAGCTGGATGCCGAGCATGTCCAGGCGGGCTGGAGGTATCAGGTGTCTAACGGGTCACAGGAACACATAACAGACATTCACTGCTCCTCGGTCGGCAGAGTATCAGTCGCTGAGGAGGCATTAATGGAATAGAACAAGTCCCGGAGACACTTTATACAAGACTGATATGATCTGACGTGATGAGAACGGAGACATCAGAACCATCTCTGAGTACCAAAATACATAATAATACAGGACTCCACTCTGAGAACTATTTATTTATCCTGTGAAGGCCTCATGGCAATTAACTACACAAATAAAGATCTACTTTTTGACACAGAGATCTAGAATTATGGCGGAAAATGTCAAAAACAGAAGTTATTTGTGCCGTACAATGAAGTATTGGTCGACTTGCATGCTAAGTTCTGTTCACACGCTCATCAAACGGAGACGTTCAGCTGACCGTGTTTAGATCCAGGCTTTCTGACTATTATTTCTGTGCTGAGTGACTCACATTTTATTACAGCAGCAACAACAGGTGCAACCTCCACACTGCTGCACTAAAGGCCTGTAAGAGGCACTTAGGGTATAAAGGAGCAGTTGTGTTGCACTAAAATAGAGCTTAAATAGCTGCAAAGAGTCGTCTTCCCTGTTGTCAAAATGGTAGTTTTCAGATAAAAAACATGATTTTTAATATCAGTATTAATTTGCAATATTACTTTTGTCAAGAGTTTGTGCAATATCAGTTTCTATATCATGTGTAGCATTTAATTTCATGTGCAATATTTCATCTTCATCTCATTTTTCAGGTGCAATATTTCATTTAATTATTTAATTGTCGTATGATTTTACTTATCTCAGTATAATTACCAGAATTACTTTTTACTGTTCTATTCCAGCCTTATTTTAGCCTATTTATTCTATTTCATTAATGTGTCGTACTTATATCTTATTGCTTTAGGGTTAGGGTTAGGGTTGGGGTTAGGGTTAGCTGTATTTCTTATGTTATGTCATTTAGTTTTTTCTGAGCAATATCTGGCACAAGAATTTCCTTTGGGATTAATAAAGTTTTATCTTATCTTAAACTGTAGGTAGCTAAATATTACACTTTCAAATGAAAATTCTAATTACATTAATGTGTCCTTAATGTAAACCCACATTTTATTTATATTACTAATTTAAGTTGTATTAATATCAGTTCTACACAATTTCAACTTCCATAAATGTGTCTTTTTCATCTTTGACTTTGAGCTGAATTTTGAGAAGATCATTAAATCAGTTATTAAATCTTATTGTTTTAGTTTAGAAATGGCACCAAACTCTGTTTAAAAAAAAAAAGAAGTTACCTGGCCCATGAAGGCAAAAACACAATATTGCAGTTTAAGTACAAACACAAACATAAACTGCAGCTTTAAACTGCCAGCTCTGTGTGGCAGCAGACGGACAGACGGCAGCAGGTGGAGGAGGTGGCGCTCCCTGGATGGAGCTGAGGAATGAAGGGATGGCAGCAGAGGAGGTGAAGATTTGAAATGCCTGCAGCTCGATCTTATTATAGGTCAGTTTAACATCTGCAGGCCTCCACTCGCCTGATGAATCTGCTGCTTTAGTGAGTGGAGGAGTGGAGGAGTGGGAGCGTCTGCAGGTATTTTTACCCACATTTTAAAAAATCCCTTAATGAAAACCTCAATGTTTATATAAACACAGAATCATGTAGATCATTTTACATTATATTACTGACATGCATTACTTTTATCAGTTGTAAATATTTCAGCTTAATTTCATAAATAAATAAATATTCATAAATAAATATCATTTATTTTTCTTCTTTGATGATGGCAGTTTACTTTTGTGGATTCTATCAAATTTAAAGCAAACTGGTATTCTTATTTTGGTGAAAATTACATGTACTGCACTTTTAGCATTGTGTTTGTGTTTGACGTCCACGTTTCTTTTCTTTTTTTTTGTGCTGTTTTCTTCAAGTAGGATTAAGGAGTAAAGAAAAGGAAAGAATGGCAAGTCCAATAACAAAATCACATTTTACATTTTACTTTTAGGTAAAATGAAAATTTTGTTGTAAAAATTGAAATTTTTAAGTTGACTTTCCTTAAAATAAAGTTGCAGCAATGTTTACTTTCAATAAATCTCACTCTTCTTTTTGCTTCAGTGAAGGCAGTTTCCTTCTATTGATTCTTTTAACTTGAAATTACACTCTTTAAACTGGTATTCTAATTTTGGCTAAAATAGGTTTACTGCTCCTTCAGCATTGCGTGTTTGACATCCACATTTCTTCAGATTTTTGTGCTGCAACTCACTCGCTGTTTTCTTTAAGGATTACAGAATAAAGAAAAGGAAAGAACAACATCAGTCTGATGATAAAATCAGGTTTTGCATTTTACATTTAGGTAAAGTGAATATTTAAGCTGGAAAAATTGGAAACTTCAGGTTGACGTTTCTTAAAATAGAGTTGCAGCAATGTTAATTTGAGAGGAAAATGATTTAAGTAGATCTAACAAACTGGTGACATTAATTTTATTTGTAAACTTAATTTGGATAAACTTAATTTAGTTGCATGTTATTAACTGAAGCAATTTATTTAAGTTGGTCCAACAATTCGTCTTTTTGAAAAAATTAAAATTAAAAATGTGAAATTCATAAGCAAACCTTAAATACATTTTTAGTGTTAAACAATATGCAAAATTTTAGCACTGCATTTTTACCATCCAGCTTCTTAACAACAGCACAACTTCCTCATTTTGACTCCCATGTGACTAGTACAGCCAATCAGAATCACGAAAGGCTTTGACTGATAATAGACTTAGACTTGTTTTTATTGTCATTTACAGACACACTGTCAGTGCACATGTGAACGAAATTTTGTTGCTTTGACTCACAATTTGAGGACACAAATATTCACAGAATATTAAGGTGCTGATATGCATAAGTACACAGTTGTGCAGTGCAAAAAGAATAAGTTACAATATTGGGATTTTAAATCCAAGCAGCATTTTAAAGTGCAGTGATAGTCCTATGGAGGGAAGGGGGGTGTATTTATAGTCCGTTCAGCAGTCTTACAGCCAGGGGGAAGAAACTGTCTCTGAACCTGGATGTCCTGCTGCGGATGCTGCAGAACCTCCTGCCAGAGGT
>OMNN01100501.1:17174-31324 GCA_900302755.1 Chromis chromis | reverse complement strand
CCTATTCAAAGTTAACCTTAACTATACATACTAGGAGCAGTGGGCTGACGTGGTGCAGCGCCCGGGGAGCAGTCGGGGGTTAAGGGCCTTGCTCAAGGGCCCACAGTGGTGGTGACTGGGACAAGCAGTAGTCTCACTTTCCCACCTCAACCTCTTGCCAGTCCGGGGTCTCGAACCGGCGACCCACCGGTTACAAGTTTGCTTCACAAACCACCACTCCCCCTAAAATAAATGAAAGTACATTATGTTAGTTTCCAGCTCCGTGAATGCATCAGTCATAGGCCAAATGAACATTTTAGAATTCTACTTACTCAGATGCATATTAAAATACAAGACAGTTTTTAATTATACATGATAAATGTTTGATAGTGTGAATTCTCTGAACTAAGGAAGTGATTGCTGCATGTATGCACACAAAAACAAAAATGCATGCACAAGGAAGAGTGCTCATGTGCCTGGACTGAGGGGAAGTTTCTAAATATAGGCTTTTTGGTTTCTCTGGAAAGGTACATATCTTAACCTTATCCACATTTGCATCAGTTATAGCTTGTGTACTTGTTTACTTAAAAAATATCTCTGTTGTCATGCTCAGCTTTATTAACAGTACAATACACATGACATTTCCCACGTTTCTTCTAAGACTGAAATAAGAATTGGTGCCGTTGTGCCATTTCCAGTCATGTCTAACAGCTATTTAAATTATTTAGATTAGATTAAATTGAATTACAAACTGTTACTGTTTTTGCCAACAACTTTAAAAAATGAATTTGCTCTTGTAAGCCACTATAATATAAATTTAGTTAATATTTAAAAGAAAATAGTGATATACAATCTGGCAAACTTGTTCAGTTCCCTTAATAATGTGTTTAATGCTAAGAGATTTTAAACTGATGGCCTGCTTATTTAACAAACATGGACTAACTCTGAATTTACTGCTGTCTGGGTATAAAAATGTATTCTTTCTTTGCGTCACTTTCACTCAAAATCTCAGCTTTCATACAAACAAACCACTGATAGAACAGCAGATCTTTACTTAGCAGCATTTTAATGTTGTATGGACGAAGAACAAAGGGGCAGTTTTACAGAGAGTGTGTCCTTTTCTCTAAAGAGAGTTCACTGTTGTTGCACGCTGAGCTCAACTGATGCCTTCAGAGCAGATAAGTAGACATGAATCAGAACTCTTCAATGTCAGTTTGAGAAGAAACAAACCTGTATAAATGCAAACAAACCAAGAAAAACTACAAATATGAAATGCATTTTAGATTGTCTGGTATTTTAAACCACACTGCCCAATGAACATACACAAATTGTCAGCATGATGATTTCTTAACACACAAAACCATTATTCTATTGATTGTTCGAAATGTTTGTGCCACTTTATTGCTTCTTTCATACTCTATTTTATCTTAATGTCCCGTTTTCTCTTTCTCTCTTTTAAAGTCAAATGGCTTTTATTGCTGCAACAATCCAATTTCCCACCAGGGATCGATACTATTTCTTCTTATCTTATTTACTTATATTCCCTCTCAGGTTTCTCCCCACAGGTGTTGACATTTGAAGTGGATCTTACCTTCATCTCAGCATTTCAGATGGTTCTCTGTGAAAGCAAATCTCTGTAAAAACCAAAAAGACATCACCCAGTGCTGCACTATGATTCATACCACCAATCTAAAGACCATTTATCAATATATTTGGCATATTGTTTGAAGAAACCTTTGCTATTACTTCATTTCATTTCAATGGGGCAGTGGTGGCACAACAGGTTAAGCCCCCTGACTAGTGATCAGAAGGTCAGGGGATCGAATCCCACTGCTGCCACTGCTGGGCCCCTGAGCAAGGCCCTTAACCCCTGACTGCTCCCCGGGCGCTGCACAACGGCAGCCCACTTCTCCCAGTATGTATAGTAGGATGGGTGAAAATGAATTTCCCCAAGGGGATTAATAAATGTTAAATTATTATTATTATAGTTTTATATTGTTATGTTTTAGTTGTAGTTTACAGAGAGATTTAACTTAGACTGGAGTTTGTGGTGTTTAATTGGGCTGCATATATGAATTATATCAGCAATAAATATCTGATACGTGGTTCCCTTTGTATCATATTTATAATTTATTGCAACTTTATTGAAAATTTAAATTGCAAACCCTCTACATGTGGGACTAATTGCACAGCTCTTCTACTAGACAGCGTTATGACCACAGTCAGTAGGTGTTCATAATATTGTGTCCACCACCCCCTGTGTGTACCTACGCTGACTGATTATACATTAAAATACATTACAAGATGCAGGAAGGTAAAATGTAATTAGATGTGTTGCCCCAGGCCAACAGAGAGCAGTATATGCAATATTAACATAAATGTAATTAAACTAAAATAGCGATAAAAGTAGTTTTTTTTTTTTTTTTAGTGAGGAGTCGTGTCAACAGAGTCTTAGTTGTAGGAAGAAAGCGGTTTCACTTAGTGTATTTATACACATCCAGCACCAGGACGGCCTTTCTGCTGGGAGACAATTATCCGAGGCCAGTGAAAACATACTGTAATACAGAAGCGTAGTGCTACAAACAGAATACGAGATTTTGCGAAAGCCTTTTTTCTCCACAGAAAACACATTGTACATATCCAGCCTCATCTTCTGAAGCTGTCCACGGAAAAGCAGGTTCACAAAAGTGATTGATTTCTGCAGCTCCAACTAATGGCTATTTTTATGATCCTTTAGATCTGCCAGTAGTTTTGTTGATTAATTAATGACCTCCCTGGATGATAAAATGTCACACAATAGCCAAACATGTCCATTAGTCTACAGCAACGCCTTTAAATGTCGTTTTCTGCCCTATGAACAAACCCAAAGATGTAGAACAGACAAAAGCAGCAAACCCTCACAGTGGAGCAGCCAGAGAATCGATGGGAGTTTTGGAGCTTGATTTTGAAAACGGTTGCAGATTACTTTTCTGTTGATCAACAAATCAATGAATTGACTTGTTTTCTTAGATCTATTGATTCCACTTCCTCTAATAGGCTTGTGGGTGAGAGACTGTTGAAACCAAATGTAAAGGAATAGATATTTTATCCCCCATGCTGATGTAATCTCACCCGTGTATCAACCTAATCAAAACAGACCTTGTTAAATGTATGTGTAAGGTTTTATGCTCACACAGTCACACATGTTGCAAAGACAGACTTGATATTTCTCCGACATTATTTCACAGAAAAAAAATAAGATAATTAAAATCCTCTCCAATCCTTCTGTTTCATCCCTTTCTGCTTCTCTTTTGCCTCATGAGGACGAGAGCAGGCCTTACACAATTAAACATATCTGTGTAGGGTCGTACTCAAGAGGTTGCACTTTTACTATCTGCTGTTGCTACGGCAACCCATTCTCTTTGCAAGTCTCTGGTGAACCATTCATAGACAGACGCAGAGATACAGTCCCCGCCCTTTCCAAAAGAGGGCGCTCACTTCTTTCAGTAAATAAACTGCAGACAGCTTTTGAAAAAGAGAGACTCAACTGTAAAATGTGTGAGATTTAGTTCTAAAAACCTCTGACAGTTCGCCAATTACTCGGTCATAAGGCACTCCCCATTCATTTCGACACCTGCTGTTTCTTTCTGCACCATATATCTGTTCTGTTGCAGGTCTGTCTATCTTAAGGAAGGATTCCTCCTTTGTCGCACTGCCATTCAGAGATTCCTCCTGCACTCAGCCTCATGTGAAAACCTTTTTTTTTATTATCTGAGTCAAGTCAAGGGACATGATTCATGTATAGAAAAGTTACTGATATGAAAGGAGCTGCTTTGTGTGACACTCATGGTGCTAAATAGGCAGTGGTGGTGGAGAAACAACTGATCATGCCATGACATTCAGATGAAACTGCATAGGCTATCAAACCAGTGGAGAAGTGAGGCCAAGCAATAGACTAAGAGATGCAATGCAGACTTAAGATTAATCCACTGAGTATCTGCTCTTTGCTTCGCCGAGGGTAGGATACAAAGGCGGCTTAATTAAGGTACGTTCAGTCGGGGTTAAATAATGGTGTCACGGCTTAGTTTTCACCATGTGAACTGATAAATAACTCAAGCTACCTAAATCATTCAAACCACATCATAGCTTTATTACCCCAGAAGCAGAAAATCTGCCAATCACACAGACTGGCACCCGGTCAAACATGAGCACTGCAAAGTTATGGTTTTATTATCTTCCAGTTCCTCCAATAATTCCTTTCGCCACTGAGAGCTGGATTTGATGAACAGGAAGCAATTGCTCCGGCTCCTCTTCAGTTCAGACTTGGCGTAGTTACAACAGTAGTGTTTACTAGATGGAGATTTACACCCAGCAACTGCCAGGAGGAACAGTTGCTTAGCTAAAGGAATTAACTGACAGAGTTCGCTAATATATCATCGCTTAAGTGTAGAAGAAGGTCGTATATATATAACGGAGAGCATTTCATTTCTGGAAATATGAGTGCAAAATAAATGTCATGATGTGTTTTTGCTGATGAAACCTCGTACAGTCATGGTGCAGATTCACAAGCACAGACCTTATTCTTAGAGAGAGTTTTCATATGTTTTATTGTAAAGTGACTCACTGCAGATAATCTAAAACCAGACGCTGTTATTTTAAGTGAATCTTTACACAATGCTGTATGAAAAGTCACATTATTTTTTATGAGTATGCTTGTGTAGAGGTGTAAGACATTAATAAGGTTCAGTGACATTTGAAGTTGAAACTTAGTGTAGAACTTGATCATTTATTTATGAGTGCTGCTGCAGCCCAACACGCTCCACATCTCAGTCAATGTTTGGATTGAGTTCATTTCTAGAAGAGAGCATAATAGGGGTGTACAAGTCTCAGTTGATATATTCTATCCTTAGTTGAAATAAAAAAGTGTGATTGTGAATCAGACGCAGCATCCTCTAGCAGTCATATAGCAGACAGACAGAGCAGCTGCAGCCAGAGCTCCACTGTGGCAAAAGTAAATGAGCAGGGAGATCCGGCTTTAGCGCTATATCTCTTAATATGCCAATCCCTGATGTCACACAACCAAAGGCTGTGCGGCGGCTGAGGTCTGTTTAATGGAAAACTGCAAAGACATTGGCAACATTAACCTTTCGAGCACCTTTTTTTTTTTTCCACAGGTAAATATGCGCGATAATGACTAAATAAGCAGGAGATTGTGGTGTGTTGCCCAAGGCCAGAATAGATTGTGCTCGGCTTCACATATAAGAGAAGCAATTTAGTGTGTTGTGATTTCCTCGGCTTAAAGTGACATTGCCCTCTCTCTGCTTCGCTAAAAAGGTAGACCCATCAGCGCGTTGGCGTTCATCTAAGAATCATTACTTTGGACTAAGTTAGCTTTTACTAAATGCTCTCAGAAAGAATCCCTTAAAGACTGAAGGGGGGCTATTTCTTGTCAGTCGGGAAAATCTAATTTCGATGTGTAATTATCACTGTCGTTGTACTTTAGTCATCAATCAAGTTCCGCTGCTTTTATCTGCTATGGTACATTTAGAAAGGAAAGGCAAGAGGCTTGACTAAAGTACAAGAGCTCAATATAAAAACTATGTTTTCTATGCAGTTGCAAAATGCTACATCCAGTATGTGTTGTATACCTGTTAGGTTGTGCTGTAATCTTTAAATACTAAACCAATGAAGGCATGTAAGGATGTTAAATGTCATAACCACCAGGGGCTGCTATCATGCCAGTTACAACAGGCCTAAGCTCATATTTCCAGTAACTTTCAACAATGTATTGATTAAATAACCTAAGAATGAAAAGATCATGTGTGCAGTGTAGCAATGGAAACTCCATAATTGGTAATACTGAACATCAGCAGCAACTATATTGCGACAAACAATCATTTGTGTTAGAGATTTAAGTGCCAATTAGAATGTTCACATGTTCTATAACGAAATAATGACTCATTATCACAAGACAGAGACAGTAAGATCACACAACCCCACTGACGTACATGTTCGTGGCTCTTATGAGTGCTTTATAAGGATGCTTCTTCTATATTTTCTGCCCAGAACATATTTTGTTTTCATGACACTACAGCTTTACAGTAGTAATGGCATTACTCTTTATAGTAGCGTTTTCTATTGTTTACAAGACGCCTTCCTGCGTACAGCAACCTAATGCAGCTGTCTTCGGGTTTAGATGCATTCCGCAGATCAAATATACTGTTTTTCCTTGTGCACGTTCTCTACCACACATGTAATTTACTGTCTTCTATATAAAGAAAGCTATTAAAGTTCAAAGGTTACACCTGTGACAACTATCAGCCAGCAAGAATCTCAACGAAAATATTGCTCGCACAGAGAGAGCATATGGCCAGTCTGTCTGCCCGAGCCGGCCTGTTTCCTCTTCGTAAAATATTGCTTCACCCAAGAGTGACAAACTGACTCATTGCTATGTCTTCCAACTTGTGGGTGTATTAGACAGTTGGAGTCTCATTTTTATATAATCAAATATTAGCGGCTAGTCTGTATGTGCTCAGAGTTCAATATGAGATGACACAGACGCTGATGAAAAGATGCGAGACAACAAACATCCTATTTTGTCCCGACGAGATTATTACTTATTTGACTGACTGAGGAGGCGTCCATGCCTTCACACCCTCCTCCTCCTCCTCCTCCTCCTAGTCTTCCTCCTTCTTCATCTCATCATCATTGTTATTGTTTAGTTGGAAACTTCTAAAGCAGCTCTTCATCACTCAGTGTAATCCAGCATTTATTTTTTTGAAACAAGCCATTGAAGACCAAATTCTCTTTTACAGTGCAGTCTTGGGGAAAGAGGTCAAATGCCCTCTGATATGGGATGAATGAATGGGCAGCAAACCAAACAGGGAGAGTTGTCATGAGCAGAGGGTCGCTGTGAATCATGCACAAGCTGCAGAAGTTTAACGTCAATAAACTGAGAATCCTTTGACCTCGGAATTTACATTTTCATTAATTCCCCCTAATGTATCCATGAAATGAGAGACGTCTGGGGGCAGGCGATTATGACTGAGTGGCTAGTCTTTTTGACTGGGATTTCCACTAGTGACTGGAATTAACATGGCTTAAATTCTCTCCGCCCCATAGCTAATTGAAACGAGTAATCTCCAGAGTTCGTCTTGCACAGAGGGATGGGGAGGACTCAGCGGCATAGCATGTTATCCTCGGAGCAGACGCGTTCAGCGAGACCGGGCGTCTCCCAGTGCACTGCAGCACAGAGCCAAAGCAGGAATGGGTCTCCTGGTAGGAATAACTTTTGTATCCATTCTCCGCAGCTTAATAATTCACTTATTATGCCAGCTATGCTAAACAGAAATAGAACACCGGTTTGAGGAGCTGACAGATTGCAAAAGCGCTGATGCTTTGTGGGGGTAATAAAGAGATGTAAAACACTCTGTTCAATAATGTGCACAAGTTGGCTCTGTGATTTCTTTTCTGCATGACTTATACGGTCCCACGGCAGCTCACAAGACTGTCAGTCAGTCTGGTCGTGTAGCTGGAATTTGCTCCAGCAGAAGTGGGGATGAATATTCAGAGGCTCAGCTGCCTCCAAGGCCCACAGAGACATGACACACACCCTCTCCAAGGACCCCCAGCTCCCTCTCTCCCTCCCTCTCTCCCTCCACACTCACACACCCCCCCCTCCACTTTCCCCCTTGATGTGGTGGAGCCAGTCCAGCACTCCACAGGTGTGACCCACTCAGACCTGTGAAAGCCTCCACACACGCCACTTGGCCCTGTGATCAGGAAGGCAGAAAGAGCAGCTGCGCGTAATGCAGGAAGCAAAAGCGCGGAATTGTCACCAGCAGCCTTCAATTGGTACAACGCGGAAGATTAATCAATCAGGAGAGCGAGATGCGCCCGATGCCCCCCAGTTCAGCTGATAGACGAGGAAGCCCCCCTTTTGTCAACCCGGCACACTTTTGAAGTTTAATAGCCGCAGAAATGTCTCCATCAATCGCATTCAAGTCTCCAATAAAAGCATCCCATGCCTGGTTTAAAAACTAATTTCTCGCGTTTTTGCTGGATAATGTTGGGCACATATAGGCATGCCCTTGGACATAATTTCATAACTGTGCTGCAGAGTGGGGCTGCTGTCAGTCAGTGGAACGCGCGCGCACGCACGCACACGGAGACACACGCACAACACAAACCTAGTATCGAGATTGAGTTTTCGCACCCAGTGATTGGGCTTGATATGTTCGTCATGGTCTACGCACAGCATCCCAAAGCGCTTTGAGACTCAACATATACTGCATAAGGCTGCGCAACGGCACCTGTAACGTTTGAGTCGACCCAGAAGCGTCACATTTGAAATCATAATAAAAAAAACCACATCTTGCGTTGTCGGCGTGGAAATCGATTGCACGCTATCGTGCAGCAGATAATTTCATAGTCACAGAAAAAAAATAAACCCCATTAGATTGGACATAGGGATGTTAAGTGGGTAGGGGAGAAGTGTTGCGTCTGGTTTTGTCACTCCAGATCGTGTGGCACGCATGGAACGCGTCTTGCAAATGGAGCCATTAACTGTAATATCTTTAAAACATGAATTTAATCAGGTTTAATTGCAAAGTGAAGGCGGACAGTGTGGTTTTCTGTGCTGCTTTTTACTTCACAGTGGAAGATTTTTTTTAAAAACGACAGTGAAGTGTGCTGAGAGGTGAGGCAGCAGGCGGCCAAATCGACGTTAAAATTCAGCAAATTGAAGCAAAGGCTGCATGTCACACTCTTGACTACATGCACGGGCCAAACGCGCTGCTGGTATTACATGCTGTAATCTGGCATTCACACCTTTTTCTACCCCCCTTCCGTTCACTGATGGTGCATTTCTTCCCCTGATAAAGGCGGTGTGCTGCGATGCATTCAACATCAATCACATCCAGCGCACGGGGCGCGTATAGTCTTGCCGTCTATCAGTTGGAAAGTGCTCTCGCCTCGGGTGTGGGATATGTGCCTCTCCGCTCTATTATCCCGTAAAAATCTGATCTTCTCTTCGCGGGAGCTGCATTAGTGCGCGGCTCTACTGGACATGCCATTTATTCCCTCATTCTCACACAGCCTAAAGTTGGGACTTGAGACTTTCAGCACCACTTTTCCCGTGGACAGCGCTCGCTATGATCTTTCCTTTCTTTCTTTTTTTAAAGAGATCGACGCAGCCTCGAAATGCGTGTAGATTCCTGTTGGATACTATTCAGTAACAATGTTTAGATGCTTTTTTTTCTTCTTCTTCTTCTTTCAAAGCCGGGACTTGCTCGGGAAATCACACATATTGATACACCCAAACAAGATATGATTTAGCCTTGGATATGGGTCACTTCTTATGAAAGGATTCTTCGTGGACAGGAGAAAGGGGTAAGTCCAGCCACCCAAGCTGCGAAAATAAATGGGTCATCTACGGCAATCAAATGTTTGGAAAACGTCGTGACTTAAATGCACTTAAGTGTTAAGGCAGCGTTTTTGGAAAAGATAGGAATCTGGGGATGCCCGCAAAACATCTCCCATGCATGTTTCAGCGCTGTTTAATACTTATTATAATAAATGATTTACAGTGTTGTGACAGTTTTGTAAAGTGTATGTATCCAGTGCCGGTTAAAAAGCAGTGCAACGCCCTGGATTGGAAGTGCATTGATTGTTTTTTACGCGTTAAGGCGCAGCGTTCTGTGTGGAGCTCTGTACCCTCGCTGCGCTGCAGAGGCGCCCGAAGTCTCACAAAATATGATAAAAGAATGACTCAATATCGAAACTGCGGGAGCTGCAGGGTTTTTAATATAATTATAGTCACAGCTCTGAAAGCACAGATTAGACCAGACCACGGATAAAGCTTCTTTCTTTCTTCTTCAACACGAACCAGTTGGACACTCAAAGGCAACAACAGGATGCAAACAGCCGCTTCATCACCACCATCCTCCTCCAGCATCCCCCAGATTTATCTCATCCCCACCTCTCCCTTCGTGTCTCCCTCTCAACCCCCTGAAACAAGTTGAGTCACGCAAGGGGGAGCACCCTGGCTGGGTGGTGTGTTTTTGTGTGTGTGTGTGAGAGAGAGTGTGTGTTGAGGTTTGGGGATTGGGGGGGCTGCTTGCTGGGTAAACGGTGTGTGAACCATCGATTGTCAGTCACTGTGTTGTGTGCAGATGTGCGCCCTCCTGGCAGTGGAAGCGGGATTGGAGACAGTGGTAGAACTGCTGATGTGAGACTGCTACTGTGCACCCCCAGAGCAAACTTTAATAGGTTACTCAGGCATATGCATGGGTGTTACTTCAAGGCCATTGTCTATGTTGACAGGGGATTATATTACGCTTAATTTGCATGTAGAGGGTTTGTTGGTGCATAATAATAGACTGGAGGGAGTGGTCAAGGTTCATAATACACCTGACACACACAAAGAACCCATGTTTTTTTAATACTGCTTCCATTTTGGGCTTTTCCCTCAGGCCTTTTTATTTTTACAGGGCCAGAGATTAGCTTTGTGCTATCTTACTCTCATAGCTTCACTTCATGGTGGGGGGGCTGCTGTGATTACAACCAAATATGCCATTGTCTGCATTCCCTGTGAACTTACAGCCAAGAGGGGAAATGTTCTTCATATCAGCGGGTAATTATCTAAAGAGTGTGACTCAGCAAAAGAGAGAATTTAATTCAGTCTCGTCCAGCCTGCGAGCTCCCGTGAGACAGATTTTATGTCTTCTGTTGGGTTTATTCTTGTTGGCATGTTCTTCACAACCGTGGTGACTGATAGCCTACCTGGATCTAGCAACAAAGCACGCTTAAGAAACCTCCCCCAGAGAGAGATTGGGAGGAATACTCTGTGTGTAGCTGGCAGGGAGGTGCAGGGCTTATTCAAACAGCCTTAGATTTACTTTTCCAAGCTTTGCCTGGCTTATCTTGTCCTCCGAGTTAGTTTAGCAAGTGCAGACTCAGCGAAAGACCCCGTGGTTTGCCTGCTGCTAAGTTCTCTTTAATATGTCATGGGCTGGGGTGTAAGCATCTATGAGGAGATGCTGTAGCATTGCTTCTTTCTCTGCTTAATAATACACGAGCATGCTGTAGATTAGCTTGCACAGAGAATACAAATGTTCCTATATACATTTCATTCTGTTGGCAAAGGGGTCAGATAATGAACACATTACATTCACTTGATGGAAACCACAATGATCAAAGTGACTGAAATCATTCCAGGGTGGGAAGAGACGGAGAGGGAAAGGCTTGATTCTGTTGTCCAGCCTGCAGAGAGACTCTCCAGCAGGTTTTTTTTACTGTAGCTGCTGCGTGGATCCAAGAGCAAGACTGCAATAAACAAACGTGTGCACTGTTTCCCAAAACAGACCCGTGGTTAAATTCCCAATAGACCCCTGTTGTTCCCCTTTACAAAGGCTTGTGCTGGAAATGGGGAGGGGGAAATGTGTGTGTAGTGTATGGAGCCCAGGTTCCAGCTTCATTCTCCTCCCGGCAGACGCCATCTGCTCACTGGGGATGTTTTCCAAACAATTCCATATGAGACAGGGGAAATAAGAAACATGGCTACACTACAAACACAGCATGCTCATGCTCATTCTATGAAATAAATACCAGGTTACCTAATCTGAAAGGAAACAGATGGGTAAATGAACTGATAAATGCATGGCTACAAAAACCCCTGCACCTCTTTATGCCCTCTTCTTACATGTACATATGTAGGAATGAACACACACATACATACATTTTCTCTCTCTACGCACTTCAAAACCTTCTCCTTGTCAGTTTCCCACATTTTAAGACACTCCCTCCAATTAATGGACTAGATTTCACACTCTGTAGACTCTGTGTTTTATATATTTATAGTGTTTATAAATGTTCAAATAGCTCATTAGGAATAAAGCGGTTATGACAGTCATTTATTCTGTACTATAATGGACCATTGACACTCAGTGAGACGATTTTCTATTCTTAGGTTGATGGATGGAAATTAAATGTTTGTCCTTGTAACAGGATATCACACATAAACAGACACTATTTTCTCTTGAGGGTGCACTATTTCAAATCGTGTGCATTAGCCTGTAAGTTTAGAGCAAAGCAACAGGTAGAAATTAGACCCTTAAATAGCATTTTAATGTCGGCAATACATCTTTTGAAGTAATTTGCAACCAAACGCTGACTTCCATTGACTGGTGTGAATTTGGTACGTAACATGGATTCGGCCCTTATTACATTCCTGACATATCATTAATTCTAAAATAGCGCGGAAAAAAACAATTGGATTCCAAATTATTAACAATGGGGGAAGAAACAACAACAGAAAGATGCACAAGAGTGATGTTGTGTATTTCCTGAGTCATCATACACACAGATTCTTCCTAGGGCAGCATTGTGTGAAATGGAGTGTGAAATGAGTGCACTTAACATCCCTGCAGTGGATTATGCACATTATCTTACACCAGGGTTCGAGAGCATCTTGCCTCGTGCCTGCAAATCTGTCATCGAGTTACATTCACCTTTCCCCAAGTCCATTTAATGCTCCCCACATGCCTGAGTCCATTTGTTCAATCAATCCATGCCCAGAGTTCCAGACCGCAGTGAAATAATATGTTCAAATAATGCTCATGGTTTAACTTATTTGGAGCAGAGTCTGCATCATATCTGATGTGCTGTTTATCGCCAAAAAGTATTTAAACTGACAAACTGTCTAAACTTTCCTCTGCTCATTATTTTTGCCCTGTGTTGCAAATTTTACACTAATCTAGAGAGGGTTATATATAGTATGCCTGTCATAAATAGGGAAGCTGTGCAGTGTTTTGATAGGGCCTATGGATAATGAATTCACAGCTCCACTGAAGTAAAACTTTAAAAAAAACAGTGTCCCATGCATTTTCAGAAGTATTTTGTTATTTTGTGGTGTGTTTATTTTTTTGATGCATTTGAAACCTAGAAGATGCGGTGATACACCCAGACTCCTGCAATGCAGCTACATTGAAAAGTCTGAGCATATTTTTTTACCTTTTTAAACACTTTTGGCAATTTTCATAGGAAAGCCATGTGAGATTTTGTGTCTGCCAAAAAAAGGAGCAACTCTTTAGTCCAACAGTCGCACAGGGACCACTGGGTCTACATCACAGAACGGGAAGAGGTATCATTCTTTCACTTTCATTTTTTGCTTTCTCCACCATAAGTGGCCTCAACAGACCGAAACGCAGAAGGGGGGGAGAAAAAGACTGCATTTTGAGTAAAAGGGACAGCCGAGATCACAGCTACAACCACATGTTTGCAAACTAGTCGTATTCATGTGCTCATGGGGTCTATATTTGCTGGAAATGACTGTAACAGGGTCGCTTTTCTTTCCGGGGGGTTGTCAAGTGGCACACTGGGAAGTCATGACGGTAGGGAAACACTGTGCAGAACAAGTGTCGCTCAAGCACATGAGGAAGGTGGATGGGAAATGGAGGTATCTTTGTTTTGTTATTTAATCAAGCCATATTTTCCCTCCAAACTTCCACTGTGACTGTTAATTATCCATCCATTATCTATACACCGCTTAATCCTCTGCAGGGTTGCGAGGGGGCTGGAACCTATCCCAGCTGACTTAGGGCGAAGGCAGGGGACACCCTGGACAGGTCGCCAATTTTGCCATTGCAGGGCTACACATATAGAGACAGACAACCAAGCACACTCACATTCACACCTACGGACAATTTAGAATAGTGACTGTTAATTAGATGGATCCAAATCCTTAATGTTGTAGAGAAATGGTAAATATTTGCAGCTGACACACTGACAATATTTCACAAATAGGAAAATTCACAAAAAGCCATCGAGTAATCATTGAAATACAAGATACATGATCAGGCCTACTGAAGACACAACTAAATGTTACCATAATATTTCAGTTCTAATCTGCATAAGGTAGTGATTTCAGGTTTGTCTTTGTATGCATGTGTGTTTGTCTCTCTGTGCTCCAACTTTAATTGACCTTTAACTCAGACAAAACAGAGATGGAATTTCAAGTTTATAAAGTCAGAACTCGAGGAAACAAATCAAGAGTGATCTTTTCAACAATCAGACGGCAGTAAGCAAAAAAATCACAGGAGATGAGATATTACCCCACAGCACCTCCCTCCATCCCACCCACAGCCCTCCCCTCATGCCACCCTCCAAATTCACCATCCCTGCATGTTTACCTC
>OMNN01100501.1:5088-17154 GCA_900302755.1 Chromis chromis | reverse complement strand
TTTACCTGCCACCTATGCATAAATAAACCTCATCAACATATAGACATGAATCGTTCCAGAGCACTATATATATTAAGGGCCAGCACATGAATAAAATCCTTGACATGAAATTATGGCCGCCATAAAAGAAAGCTGCAGACTTTTTTTTTGCGTTGAGCTTATTTCACCCTTCGTCTTTTCCACCCTATGAATGACAGTTACAGTGATGCCAGAGATGAGGGCCTGAGCTGAGAATGAGCACTGTGACAGCGTCGGTGTTACCAGTAACGGTTCCCTCCTATATTTTCACGAACTATCGCCTGTGATTTCGTTTCTCATTCGTGGATGGTTGTGTAATGTTTGCTGATTTCAGTGCTTCTCCTGTGTTCCACCTGCATATAGAAATAATAAGATGGTGCTGTCACAACCCAGCTATTCAGAATCCATAGTTAGGCATATCTCTACTCTTATCCCTCCTCTTCACCTCCTTTACAATACAGCACAACCAAGGGGCTTTAAGTGATGTAAAATTACCATAGATAGATAGGCAGATAGACTCTCTGAGCTGTTATTTGACTTGAGCTCAAGCATGGCCTGAGTAAAATTTAACAACACAGCAAAGCTCCTGTGGATATTCTTTCCACCTCTGAATGTGGGTGAGGCAACACAGGCAAGAGTCCACAGTGATCACGCTGCACTGCACTCCATATATCCCATTTGTGCTCACTTTCCCTTGAAACCTCTACCCAGATGATCATCTTTCGGGTCCGTTTTTCTCAGTTCTTTGCCAAAAAAATTTGAATACAGTAATTTATTTTATCATTTAAATGTGTTTCTTTTAGAGGCCTGGATTTTAGTGTTTCCTGTCACGAACGGCAGATTGAAAAGCAGCTCTGTGGGCTCTGTTGTCCCTGAAACTACACCCAACAGTGAGAGCACACTACAGCAATGTGAGGAGCTAAACCACTGGAGATCTGAAAATACCAGATTTTCACCTGATGTTAAGTTGCCTTATAAACCCCAGAATAGCTTGTTTTCTGCCCACTTGGGGGCAGCACGACAAGGTGTAAACCAATCCCCTTATAGCGGTGAGCATGTTAGCAAACGGGGCTTTTTTTTTTTTTTCTTTTTTTTTTTAACACATTCAACAGACATGGACATATCAACTCAACACAAGCCTTCCTTGTACAGACACTGATATAGTATATATATATATATAGGAGCACTTATGCACGAACCAGAACCTGGCCACCCACCAGAAATCAACTGCTCACTGTTGAGACCAGCAGCTCACAACGAGGATGCACCCACTGCAATGTAGCTGAAGTCACAAACCGCATTACCTCAAATCCTAATATCTGGCATTTGTAGATAACAAATTGGTTTGCAACCAAGCAAATGAGGGACAAATTCTGCTGCTTAAATGCCTAAATGAAACAAACCGTGTGTGATAAAAGTCTTAGCACTGAATGGTTGGATGAAAACGCTGTGAATCATCGCCTCCTTAGTCACCTGATGTCATACCATCCTAAAGCGATCCGTTTAGAATTGTATGAGTTACTTATCCATAGTCAGGACACCTAGGGGTCTTTCTGTGTGGAGTTTGCATGTTCTCCCTGTGCAGTGTGGGTTTTCACCGGGTACTCTGGCTTCCTCCCACAGTCCAAAAACATGCTGAGGTTAATTGATTATTCTAAATTGTCCATAGGTGTGAATGAGAGTGTGCTCGGTTGTCTGTCTCTATGTGTAGCCCTGTGATAGACTGGCGACCTGTCCAGGGTGTCCCTTGCCTTCGCCCGAGTCGGCCGGGATAGGCTCCAGCCCTCCCACAACACTACAGAGGATTAAGTGGTGTATAGATAATGGATGGATGGACTTATCCATGTATCACTTGGAGTAGATGGCAGTCAGCATGTAGCCAATTTGGTTAAGGAGGCAAACGTACCGGCACCAAGGCTAAGCAGTGAACTGTTGTGGATGGATTTTTGCTACTAAAAATGGCCCACATAAAAAAATCAATATCAATTTAAGTGTATGCTATATTTAGAATATTTTCACCTCTTTACGTTGCCATCGAGCAGCCCTTTCCAACAAGGAACTGTAGCCATTATAGCCCTTTCTTCAAAGGCACCAGACTCTGTTGACAAAAACTGTAATTTTACCTTGCAGAACACAGGAGTTACTGATCTACCTCTGCGTGACTTTGGTGTTTTAACACATTCATTCAGATCCAAACTTACATCAAACACAAGCCATGCAATGACACAAACAAACTAACCAATAGAGGCAGCAACACCAGCAAGTTGAGCTAAAATGACTGTTTATAAAATTACTGTCAGTGAGTCTGTGGCCTTTGAAGACAGCATAAATAGTTATAACGGATTTGGTTCCTCATTGGAGAGGGCGGCTGATGGCAAGGTGAAGCTGAAAATATTCTACTCATGTCTGTTTCTCCAAACTAGGGGCGTGGCGACCACCATCTGCTGTAGGTAATACACTGACTATTGATAAGTCCCTCAAACAACCCCACTCCAAAGAAATGGAAGCAGTCCTTTAAACACCCATGGACAACAGTGTCTCCTTGAAATTACATTACATTGCATTAATTACATTATATACTGCTAATGACACCACTAATTTGTTTTGCCAATTATGTTGTCTTAGGAAATGAGTTTCCCTGGCAATGTTTTTCAAGTAAAGGAAGTCATCCAACAACAACTCCTCCAACCAAGACAACAAATTACACTGTTTGTCCTGATTTGTGGTGGGATGACATCTTGTCTGGACTTTCCAAAACGGTTACAAATAACTGCTGAAAATAAATCAATACGTTTTATAATGTGGCAACACATCAGTCAGGATTTGGTTGGGTTTAGACACAAAAAGATTGTGGTTTGGGTTGAAATAACTACTTTGCTAAGGTAATAGTACCCTTATCATCATGGTTACAGTAATTAACACATGGTTAAGTTTAGGAAATGATTGTGGTCATGGTTTAAAAAACACAATGTTGTTGGTTAGAAATCTGATTAGAACTGTGGTCTCCTGTGTTAACGTCCATGTTGTTTCTCGGGAGGACAAAATAAGTCACTGTGGTCGTGGTCAGGGAGAAAGACCTTTGTTTCTGTGAAATATTCATCAAGTAAACACAACCTCACCTCACCTTTCGTCTTTCCCTCACCTTAACCGAGTGCTCTGAAAGCTTAGAGCATTAGAAATACTTTAGCTGCTTTGAGCAGAGAGAGAAAACAAAAGTGAAGATTTTGCTGATCCGTTCAATAAGAGTGTTTCGCAGCCTGGCCGATGCACTAATTAGCAACATTTCTTCACTGTATTAATAGAAAACATTGTGCATACACAAGTATACAATCATAATATAGGAGACGGGGTAACAACAGGAGATTCTGAACTAACACAGAGATAGCATCTTCCAGCATCATCATTAAAACATCAAGTGAGGGGATATATTTTGGAAGAATGCTGCTCATCCCTCCAGCAAACTCTCAGAGAACTACATAACAAGGATCATTAAAGCTCCACTGGCAGTTCATGGTGGCCCAACACTTTACTAAAAACATTTTCTCTTCCCATTTTTCTTTAATTTGTCACCCAAATGTATTTCACACTACCCCAACAGATTAGCAGTTTGTTGCAAATCCATATGGTTTAAATGCTTCTCTTGTACTCTAAAATGCTGCCTTTGTTCTGGTTATTGCAGTCACAGGCACAATAGGATCTATTCTGGTGAGAATAACGCCCCCAAGCACTGGTGTTGAAGGGACCCAGTGCACACACAGATGCCACGGTGCTATAAAATGCCTCCCCAAATGTTTTTTTTCCCCTGTATCATGGGAACAAGTCTGAATGATATATTCCACTTTTGAACTCTACTTGAAAGTGTTTATTCAACACACTTAAGGTGACATCTTTGTTGGGTGGGATTTCGGTTCAGGTAGTTACAGCAGTTTATAATGAAGCCTTGCAGATGCACTACTTTTAGCTGCTCTGTTACTTCATTCCCCAATTGGGACGCCATGAAAAAAAGAAATCAGCAGTTCTGATGGCAGCGGAGGCAAGTTTTAGGTTGTTTACTACAATGACTCCTTCTGTAGCAAACAAGATCTCTACGCAGCCATCACTTGTCAGCACAGGTGCTGATAAAGTGGCGACAATTATTGGCTCAGACATCAGCATTACAAATGGATGCCGGGGCCATTACCTGGGGACAGCTCCCGTTCTCACAGTCACACTCCGGCGGCTGGGAGGAAGGTGTTTGATTCAAAAAATGGCTCTGCTCAGAAATAGATTGCTGGGCTTGCTGTGATGAGATTAGTGTGTTGCAGGTTCTGGAGAATTGACAGAACATGAAGGGCGCTCTATGGCTGCTATATGGCTGATGTGCCCTAGAATTAGCGTCTATGGGCACCAAAGCGAAGGCTGAATCCTCTGATGTCCTGTGGTGATTCATTTAACTTTGCAACGGCTGATTAAACTGTCTCTGCCTTCTCTTTAACAAAGCATGACAGGATGACAGTTTGACAGCGAAACCTGTTTTATTTTGAATCTGCATCGCACCGTTTACATCTGTCGGCAGCACCAGCGTATTAAAGTGAAACTTGCAATCGCTGGTGCAGATGTACATCCAGGCACACAAAGGCAAACTGGCATAACTCAATTTATTTACTCCAGCCCTGCAATTTAGATTTCAAATTGTGGTTTGCAATTGAATGTGCGTTATTTATGAAAGCAGGCACGTTTTTAAAGTGGGTTTTTCATTTATGGAAGACAGAGCTAAATAAGGACGGAAGGCAGAAGTTGAGGAAGAGGCAAAGAGGGATTTGCGCTCAATCGAGGTGTGTGTGTTTTTCACATCTTAGCAAATAAGGAAGTAGCTTGATCAGACTTATCAGCATTCACACATGTTAATATTCACTGAATCTCTGTGCTGCTGCGTTTTAATCCTCAAGATGTGGGTATCATTAACGGGGGCTTCCGAAAATAAAATCAAAATCTCTCCTCTGACCAACTGCTGCGCACGCACACATAAAAGGCAGGATATGATTTAAGTTCTGTGAATATCTGTCTCAACCACATCCACCTACACTTTGCACGCAGAGCACAAAAGCATATGTACATGGTGCTGAGAGGTGCGCACACACACACACACACACACACACACACACACACACACACACACACAAATGCACAGACACACACACACACACACACACACACACACAAATGCACAGACACACACACACACATATGCAGAAAGTTATATTCACAGAGACAAAGTACATCAACACACAGAGAGCTGTCTACATGGGTGGGCACACATTACTGTCAGCTCCAGTGGTGGAGCTGATAAAACAGGCCCTCAGCGCTGCACATGAAGGGAACGAGAGGCAACATGGGGACAACTGCCATTAGACTAATAGACACACACACATGCTTCAGGCTTTTGGCTTTCTGCTCTGTCTGAGCAGATCATATTTCATCATCTCACCTCTAGATAAGAATGTTTATCAAAGGGTTTAAGTGTTTCTACTGAGCCTACTTCTATGCTTAAATCTCACTTTAACACACTTTCTGCAGTCCATAACAAGCCTTTGATCCGTTACAGATGGCATCCTTCTGCGGAAAAAAAAAGAGAAATAATCTATTCATTTGGAATTGATTCACACTGATAAATTAGTAGGGGATTTACCATTGTGACTCCCAGTAGTGGCTAAGAGAGGAAGAAGCAGCACTCATTTCCATTTCAAACAAACTGCGTTGCCCCGCAGCTGGATCTTCATTGACTGAACATGTTCCTAATGCAATAAACTGGACCTGAATCAAGAAAGGTCTTTGATGAACACCATCCAGAACCTCAGCTACTGAGGGCCAAAGAAACCACAGACCAAAGGTTGGGACCAGGTGTGAGAGGGAACAGTCAGGTGGTGTGTTTGTAAGTGTGTAAGAATGGACAAGTGCAACAATGTTCACTGCTGTAGTGAAGGAACACTGAGGCAAGAAAGAAAAATGTAAAAGTCAATAAGCTAAAGGTACGTTTCAGTGGGAAAGCCATTAGTTGTTGAGTAAAAAGCACCAAAAAGACACACGAGATGCAGTCAGATACCAAATAACATTAAAAGAATCAATTACAGAGTTCACCTAAACCACTTTACTTCCTTCGTAAATAAATCGGAACCCTAGTTAAACCAAAGAATTTATAATAATGCAAATATGCTCAACTAACAGTACACTGAATTTTACATTGACAGCTCTTACTGCATATCGTCTAGCTTACAGTACAGTTGGTATTTGAAATGGTTAGCTAGTGTTGGCATATTGTCAAGTGAATTGCTTAATTCCTTCACCATATATGTAGGTGGAAGCTTTTGTATATGAGAAAACTACCACAGGTCAGAAAGGTCAAAGGATATTATTAACTGTTGACTTTGGGGTCTGAATAATCTGGCTTATGGGCCTAATTGGAAAAAAATATTTATCTTAGTACTATTAGTAGGATCAACACTACACCAATCACCCGTATCATTAAAACCACCTGTCTGATGTTGTGTAGGTCCCCCTCATGCTGGGGGATCCTTTAGGGCCCTTTAGGTTACAGGGTGGAGCCGTCATGGATTGGGCTTGTTCTGGCACATGCATGATTGGAGGTTGGAGATTGGAGGTGGGGTTAACACCTTGGGCTCTATGTCATGTTCCTCAAACCATTCTTAAGCAGATTTTTGTGGTGTGCATTGTGATGCTAAGGGAAGCCCGCTGCGGTCAGGGCAATACCGTTGCCATGGGGGGATGCTTAGTAAGAAACTATTTTTACCTGGGTGGTGCAGGTCACACAGATAACATCCACATAAATACAAGGACCAAAGGATTCCCAAGCAGTAAAGGTGTAGGTAGCACTTGTCAGTGGTTTTAATGTTGTGCCTGATTAACGTACATTTTCAAAAATCCCTCTAATGTGCTGTAGGAGCCTATTTGTGCTCAGTTGAATAAAGAGGAACCCGTCTTTGTCTAATCAGGTGTTTCTTCTGGAAAGGTAAACAGTCTTTGAATGCAGGGGCAGCAGGTTGTTGCAATAGTTGCTGCTTCTGTGAGTACTTGTTTGTATTTTGGAATTATGGAAAGTGTTTGTGCTTAATTGTGATGAATTGACCAAAGGTTCAATGGCAAGTTTTGTCTCAGACTTTACCTCACAGAAAGTGGCAATCAGCACATCATAAAGATCATTCAGGTGGCGCATCTCAGTGGCTCGATGTAGCCTCTATGTGTGCATTCTTAACTGTTAACAAAGGCTTTAGTCAGCATGTTTTCATCCAGTTTTATTCACAATAACTAGAATGTCTTACCGGTTTAGCAGGTTAAGAAAAAATGATTCCAATTGTAAATACTGTAGCATAGAAAACATTTTAAAAAACAGTCAAACCCAGATAATTTTGCAATAAAAGCATGCACACCCTGCAGTAAACATGCTAATAGATTAGCTTGCCAGCGGTAGTGCTAACAAGGCCCCTCACTGGTAATATGACCCTCATCTTGCAGGTCTTAGCAGTTCTTCAAGATTCTCTCAACAAGGGGAAGGAGCTATGCCTTCCCCCTATTGAAAAGTTGCTGTATTTTCTCTGTCACATATACATTTTGTACATTTTCTCAAAGCCACCATATTTATTATTACCTGTAAATCTAATTAAAATGCATAGCAGGAATTTTATTTCTATTGGTGGGGTTTATAGTATTTACAGAATGTTGTATCCTATTTTTTTTTTTAATTCTGTTTTTTAACCTATTTACCACTGATCTCCTGCTGTCTCTGCCCCTTCTCTTTCTTTCATGTTTTTCATTGTTCTCGGTGACATTTGTGGTGCAGCCTGACATATTTAGACGGTTGACTTTTACTCAGACAGGCAGACTGGTGGAATGTGGCACATTTTCAGAAAAAGAAACTGTGACTTAAATAAGAAAGTATTCTGAGAAAGTGACATGAAAAACGACACTCAGAACATGCAAAACAGACACACACCTCTGTATATTTTGCAGCAGAGTCATAGTGGAAGCTGTGCTAAAGGCAGTGCATGTTCTGTGAATTGCCTGCGGTGTAACTGCGGCGACAGCCTTCTTAAGACAATTATACCCTTGCTGCAATCGAGTCAATTGACAGTCATGCTTTAATTAGCCAAATTAAATAGGAGTTTGTGCTCACTTCGCTTGTGACTTCTTCCTGATAATTAAAGACAATGTGTCCAGAAACCGCATGCATAAGCCTACTGCATGGTTGACTAAAAATAATAGCAGCATATGCTATTATTTTACAGTGAGAGTGTTTTTCTGAATGTGATTACCGCAGCAGTGACCGGGTCGAAGTGTTAGTCTGCTATGCGTGTTTTGTGTTCAGACGCACACATGCACCACCTTTTGTCTGAGGTTTTCTCTCCGGTGACTCAGACTAAAAGGCCATCAATAGCATCAGTGTTTGTATCCAAACTTAGTGACTTGGTCGGGGTTAACAAGCTTTCAGTCCGCACCAAGTCAACCCTCCTGGTAATAGAAAGCAGCTGACCTGAAACCTCAGAGAACTGCAGGTTACAGCCTTGTACTCTGACTAATGACCCCTTGTTTTCATAGCAAGCTGAGTGCCTGGGTGTTACATGTGGCCTCAATAGAATGTGTCTGTACACACACATACACAGATGAAAGGAATTTCACCTCCATTTAATGGCAAGTGCTATGAACACTGGGGAGTGTTAAAGGTGACCTCAGTAGTCAGTTTTGAGATGCACCGTGTATAGTCATCCGGCAACCTGCAGATGTCAGATGTTAGGCTTGTGATACCAATATACTCATGAGATATAGATTTCCTTTTGAATGTTTTCTTCATTGCCCTGTGTCTACATCTTCATAGGAAATCTTATCCTTTCATCAGGTCTTCAAACTTTTTTTAACGTTTATTCGCAAGTAGGTGGTTTGAGATGCAGAGCTTGTATTATTTTCTAGATTTATCTAGTTTCAATTTGACAAGTTATGGTTTCATATTCTTGAAAGTTTTCAGTAATGCCAGTATTTTACAGTAAAAAGCCTGGCAGTCGACAACCACACTCGCACTCTGCGAGGCAGTAGTGCTAAAAAAAAAAAAAAGATAGATAAACCATAAATATCAACCCTAAAGTGGCTTCACATCAGGGGGTCATAGAGGTAGGCTTCATCTTCTGGAGACCATGAATGCCTTCCAGCTAGAAGTTTTTGAGATATTTCAGTCTGTAGTGACGTGTGATGGACCCACCAAGCATATAAAAATGGTACCTGAGTATGTGTCCTGCAAGGCCGAAGTCCGGTCACAGACAAACCCGCTCAGCCCTCGTCTGGCCCCTCTGTGGCTACAGGTGCTTCACATTACGGCTCGTAAAACTCAGCAAGAGGGAAAAATTACTGCCACAATTTGTTAGAGAGGGAGGGGGAGGCTTGATGGGGGTGCACTCGAAAGTGGCGCTGTATATGGATACAGTATTGACATACGTGACTGTGTTGTGTCTGCTGAACACTTCAGCATTCCATAGCTGTGCCAGGAAAGCCCATATTGTTTTTGAATTGAACTCAACTGTCGTTTTTCTGAGGAATGATTTAGTGGTGTGTGTGTTTGTGCTTGTGTGCGCGTGTGTCACAGGCCAGCTGGCACGTTCCTGCTTGGCCGATGGCGTTTATGCCATACGTACTGGGAGGAAGGGTACGGGGTCACAGGGCCACGAGGTCGCTGGGAGTGCACAGTGGAGAGAGGAAACAGGCCTAATCTCAGAGAGGCTGGCAGCTTCCTGTTCTGTGTGGAGGGTACACAGAGGACACTGTCTTAGCTCTGGATACGCCAGCTTGTGAGTTTACTATGTAATTCAATCAGGATTAGTCCACTCGCTTATGCCCTCTAATAATAGTGAAAGGGAGGAGGCCAGACTGAACTTTAAATTTGTATCTCCTCAATCTCATCAACCCAATTTTACATCCAGACATGGTTCTTTCCAAGGAACATTCAACCAACACTGTGTGTAGGGTTAGGATTTATAAGGATTGATAATGTATAATAAATATTTCTCTGTGTTTTCAGTATTAACTCTTTAACCCACTGAACCCCAAAACCCACTAGCAGGTTTTAAAGACATGTTATCTTTTTTTAAAATTGTCCAAATAACACTATTTATCAGAACCAGAAACTATTAAAACAGATAGAATCATCAGACTTTCAACTTTCTAATCATTGTTGCACTTTTCATCAATGACATGCAAGTAAAATGGTGTTTTTTCATTAAAATCACTTTATTCTGCATGTCTCAATGAAAAATTACCTGTAAATAGACCATTTGTTCTAACCATATTCTGTAAAAAAAAAAAAAATAAAATTCAATAAAAGGCTTTGTTCTTCAGCAAAACAAAGAAGCTATTAATGACTCATCTGCGATCAACGGTCAAATGACAAAAAATCTGGGATTTTTTTTGGCTGAACTCGGCTGAACTGCAGGATGTGTTTACTTTGAGCAGATAGGAGAGGTGTGAAAGCCAATTAAAAATGGAAGTAGTAAAATATCCATAAAGCCACCAATTTTTGTAAAATCAAAGACAATCAAGTTTTGTTTTTCCTTTTTTTTTATGATTTTATTATAATATTAGTATATAGCATTTTTGAATTGCTTCTGCTTCTAGTCATGGTTGTACTGTTTCCATAGATGTGCAGGACTTTATATTGCAGTAAAATGATCCCACAGTGAATAGAAATGTGCCAAGAGCAACAAATATGCAGAAACTGCAGATAGTTAACCAGCAACTACATGTAAGATGCTTAGTGAAACAACCACAGGGCAAAAAAATTATTGTGCACCACTGACAGTCCTTGGTCTGGTGCACATAGTTTCCCACAGACTTTTCAAATGACAAGTGACTGACTTCACCCGGCGTCATCATTAGTTACAGCAGTAACACACTGGTTTATATTTAATATGCGTAGAAGTGATACCACAATTTAAGCTGACTGTTTTGCATTTGTATGAGACCTGTGAGGGGCTGTTGAGTTTACTGTCGCTAGGTGACTTAAACACAGACATGAAGCAAGAGTCCACAGTATTTTGGAGTTTACAACTGAAACCTGATGGAAAAAAATAGCTTTCTTTGTGCTTTTGGATACATTTTGTGACAAGTGTTATAACAAATACTGTGGGGGACAGTTTCTATTTTTTATATACTGGAGAGGACTGTGTGGTCCCCGTAGTTTTCTGTAGGCATAATTGAAATTAAATGAATGTTTCCACTGCAACAAATCGAATGTTTAAGGTTGAAGAAGTGCAACTAAACTTGTTGACAGTGTAGCATTTTTACAACCAAATTGCAAATTGTTGAAATAAATAAAGACAGCGGGGTAACCCAATTATTTTTAAGCATTGTCATAGGATGTTCATTTAAATTTTTTAAATGTATGCAGATTTGACAGACCAATAACATTTGTTTCCTGTTTTCTTTCCGCATGAAGATACAGATCTAATGGAGCTTACGGTAAGCTAGTCCCACACACAGCTCAGAATATTTTATCAGAGAGGAATAGAAAGAGAAAAAATAGAAAATGCAAAAGAGCTGCTTATTATTCAGATCAGAACGAGCTGCTTAAAATAAATTTTAAGGATCGCTAAATATTTGAAATCCTGTTTATGCAAATGTTTACACATATGATTGCAATATGGTTTTATCTAATCTACAGCCAAATGTATCTGAAATTCTTTCTAACATATAATTTAAAAAGAAAGAACCCAATGCCTATTTTACCACTGTCATAAATAATATTTCATCTTAAATAATGGATTCATTTTTTTAGAACATACACAATGCAGTCTTGCAAAAGAGTGACAAATTTACCCAAACAAAAATCACAATTTGGTGTAAATTATAAGAAAACTACTTTTCTCAATTACACAACAACAGACTTATCCTGTTACTCATGTGACAAAGTCAGCTCACAAGAATTCTGGTGAATTTCTTTCTTTCATTTTCAAAATGACTAAAGAACAAATTACATCATGTTTTGGAAATGGCAGCCAGGTAATAACAGGTTCC
>OMNN01100498.1:3432-22503 GCA_900302755.1 Chromis chromis | reverse complement strand
TATGAAATTTGTTCTAAATGTGTTGCCGTAGTTTCTGGTACAAGGCATTGTGCATTTCCAACGCCGCTCTGGACTCCGATAAAGACTCGACATAATCCGAAACATTACGCATAGATAACGTGTAGCTCTCTACGGCGAGTATGGTGAGAAAACTAAGTATCTCTTCATCCATATTGAAAAACAGTGGCTCAAATGGCTCTTGTATAGCCTTGGTTTTGTTTACTTCCTTAAGTCACTTCCCGCCTTTGAATTTTGACCAATCGGTGACAACATCGAGTATCGCATGGCAACATCCACATGACCAATGGTTGAAATGAACGTTTTGACGTGATTCGCGTCACCAAGTGGCCCACTAGATTTTGAGACGTTGGACAAGGTCCAGAAAATCCACGCTTTTTTTCTGGTCCACAAAAAATTGCATTTGGTTCACTTCGGTTCACTTCAGTAAGTGTGAACACAGCCTTAATAGTTTTCTTTGTGACGTTCTTTGTGTCACTGAACGCCCAATAGCCATTCTTTCTAGTCACTTACTTTTATTACTTCCTTATGCAGGAATGACTTCTCTGCAAAAGTATACCACGAGGACTCAGAAGCTTTATAATATAACCCTCAATTGATATGCAAGAAAATCTGGAACAACTTTTCCAAGTTTTTCTTTTTTTAATTGTTGATATTACAAGTTAAATTACATTAGGATATACCTCCATTTCTATAAGAACATGCTAGCCCTCTAACAAGCTTTTGTTATTACTTGTGTGAGGTAGACAGACTTTAGTCTGGGGTGGGTGTGGCCACTCCATTGGCTCCGCCCCCAACCTTAATTCACACTTCCCACAAGTCAAAAGCTGCAGTTGTATAAGCAATATTATTAAGAAGGTTTCATGGATGACTGATTGATAACTGTTTTCATAAAGCTTTCCCTCAATCATTGTTTGTTGTGTTAGAGCTGCTCAAAGTGTAAATTTGCTTGTAATGGGTGGCTTCCAGGTATAATGCTTGGCGGGTGGTGCCGAGAAAAACAATGCATTCTTAGCTAATGTACTATTAAAAAAAACAATATTTACAAGAAAATATATTTTTCTACAATGCATGGGATTAAAAAATAAAGACAACCTTTAAAACACACCTAGTCAGTGTTGCATTAACGTTTACATTCTTTAAACGGTGGCCTGTGTTATTGAATTAGGGTGTTTGGTTGCTCAGTCTTGGCGTTGAAGAAAAGGTGCAGCAAGTTTAGTTTGGTTTTACTAAAATAAGTTACAGTTACTGAAATGTAATCTCCTACACTAAATCCTCAAAAAATAGAGTATACAAGGCGAATGTTTGACTTTGATTTATCCTATATTTGTTCTCACAGTATGTGAACGTGGACACATTCTTATAAAAATATCGACATATATGTTATGATAATGTTGTGATGCAGCTCACAGCATATACAACATGCTTTGATCAGCCTTATCTTATCATGAGCTGTCTTATTGCAACAGTGAAATAGATGGGAAAACGTCTTGGTTAAATACTACCCATGCAAAAACAAACAGATCTTGTTCCAAAAATGTTCATGGACACACAGATCGGGCCAAACACATCAATAAACACGGCTTCAGTGAGAAAAGCGCTATGACTTCAATTCACCCACTTCAGCGTTTCCCTAATGTTCTCTGTGTGACCTTATGAGACTGCAGTCGCTGCTGCCCTGACAGGGAATGACTTTGTTTCCCATACTGAAAAAGGCCCCCATTTCTCTGTGAAACACTGAAAACTCTGCTGCTGACACTTTGTCATCCATGTGAAATGAGGCAAATCATCCACTTTCACTCTTGCAACAGCAGAAATAACTGAAATCAGACCAAACGAGATGAGGAGTCAGACACAAACTAAAGCCCTCTTGTCCGTCATTGTCAGGTGCATTACAGCTCTCGAGGCCTGCAGGCCTGCTCTTCCTCATCATCATATTGATGCTGACAATGATTACCCCTGTCTCATTTTCCACCACTTTGAACCTGAGGCATCATTAGCTGAACAGGCTCTCCAGATCGCTGGCCTTGTGGCCCTCTTATCCACATAATCTCATAAAAGTGGAACACAGGAGCTTGCCTAACATTTGTCCACCATAGCAACATGCCGCCTGTTTTGTAAGGGAGATGGATATTTCATTCTAATCTTTTGCCTACATCACTGTTTTGAATTTTGCCACGAGACATCAGTTCCCATGTTTCATAATGAGGATTAAAGCAGAGCAGATGACAAAGGCTGCACAGAGAAAATACCAGGCTGCTGTTGCTGTCCAGATGTTCTAAAGTTGATCCAGGCTCAGTTTCACCGAGGGTTTCAAATGAATGCTTCATTCAGACTTTTTGCCCCTCTGATTGAATTTTAGAGGTATTGTTTCTTTCCCACGTCATGTGGTAAAGAATTGCCAGCTACTCTCAGCTCATCAGGAAGTACCTTAGTCAGATTCATGTGTCAATATTTAACATTTCACTGAATAAAGTGCACAAAAGAGAGGCCTCAATATTCTGGAGGCCTTTATGCCCCACCGAGATAAGACTAGAGCTGTGCTTCTTATCAAAATGTGTTTTTAGACTTTTGTGTTTAGCCTGCAATGAGTCTGGCTGTAAGGTGAACAAAAGTGCAGTTATCGCTAAATCCATTACCTTAGTTATAACACTAAATCTTCAAATGATTGAACTGTAGAACAGAGAGGCTAAAATAACAAAGCCTTGACAAAAAAAAAGACTGCGTGCACGAGATTTCCAAGCGACTAGAGCTCACTTACTTCATGCGTAAATCAAATTACCATCTAAGAACATTCAATTTGCGTCTGCTTCTGTCTGCTGAGATGCACTTAGAGCTGCTAACATTAACAAAATAAACTCCAAGGTACTAGAGAGCAGACAATTACATTGAGTCACATAGAAGCAAACTGAAGGGCAATTGCCTTACAAGTCTGGGGAGGTTCTTGGCACAAGCGACTGTTGTACACTTATTACAGAGTATTATCACCGGATGAACCCGGTGATTGCTGTGGATTAGAAAAACATACCACAATATAAGTAGTCTGTCGGAACCTTTCAGATTGACTGTCTGAAGTCTACGACAGCAAAAATGGCTTTCTTAACAGACAAAAGCAGACTGTCAACATTACAAGCAATGCATGGCTCCAGATGACAACCATTGTTTAGCTGGATTTGGAAGAATATTTCTTTTCTGTTCAATTTGACAGCCACTAGTAAACAGGAGTGCATTTGTGGGGCTGTTTACTACAACCATTTGAATGCTGGTTCCTTTTTGTTTTTTTCTGCTGAAATATAAAGCCAAAATATAATGTGGGGCTGCCATGTGGTATTACAGTGAGCCAGGCTGCACATGTTTTTCTGTTTAAAAGAAACTCCTTTAGCCCAATTTTTCACTTAAATGAATACAAGTAAACAAATGAAACCCTTTGACAGGCCTTCAGGGTGTTGCCATTGTTGAGACTAACTCTGCAGTGATGAGGGGTATGCAGAGAGAGAGAGATCATCATATAGTATCTTTCTTTAAGAGCAATGAACACAGTACGTGACATCTGAGCAGCTGTTACACTGAAACTGAGGCCTATCTGGACACGTTATGTCAGTTTACAGTAACTTAATCACCCCTGTCGGCAAGCACCTGACAGCGGCTGCATCTATGTGCTGGTAGCGTTCTCTGTAACGTACTGCAGCTACGTATGTGGTGTTGCTTTGCCATAATATTGCGTATTATGCTTTGACCACCTTGATCATATATCCATTGCAGCCTGTAGTGTGAAAGAAGCGGTCATCTGTCTGTGCACTCTTGGTGGCTAGAGCTTGTTTATACACTATGATGTATATGATGTATCGTCCGCTGTGCACAGGATTGTGGGTCAGGATGGCCAGGAAAGCATGCTGGCTTGCATACTGCAAAATGCAATAGGTAAATTGGGACATGCTAACTCATTTTGTAGCATATTAAATAGTATGGTAGTATTTGTATTGGAACACCCTCGTTACTTATGACACACTGCTGTTGCTCACTTTCGACAACACTGCACCTGTGTCTCACACAGGGTACCAATAAGCCACCTTCCTAAAAGTAACAACAACTCCATCTCAGATTCGAGTTTCTTTCTACAGTTACCCACAAGCACAGTGCATGTTGTCACCTGGATAAACAGATGCTCAACTCAAAGAGTTTGAATCCAATCAGGGACCTTCAACCGATGTTTTCAAGCACCGACTTTCAGGGAGGAGCCCAAATGTACTGAATTGGTTTTTTTACTCTCTTAATATCAATACATCACCAGGAACTCAATGGACTGAATGACAAAAACTTAGAGCAGAACGTGTTTTTTATAACACTGATAAAGAAAATGCACATTTATTGGATCTGGCTGGTACCTGATCCACTGAATTATGTATAATAGTTAAGCCACTACTCGTCACTTGTTACAATAAGACATTATTATGCAACAAAGATTGCTGTGATTGTAAAACTTTGTGCATGAACACACTTAACTTATATCAGAAACACTAAGTTTTATATTGACATTGATGAAGAAACTGTTTTTATTGTGGATCTCGCCGCATTCAGTTTGACAGATTGAATTGGTACATCCCTGATAAATACTAAATACTTGAATGGCAAGCATTAAATGAATGCCTTACGGAAGATGTTTTTTTAAATGACATAATATTGACTATTTATTTGACTTTCACCAAAGCTCCGAAAGAGTTTATGACCTCCCTTGCGTTTGCATGAACACCTGTTGTTTTCTATTTGGTATGATAACCTGAAGCAACCTAATAGGCTCTGATAACATTTCGGGCATAAATGGCTCATTTTGGAATATTTCAACAGCACCTGTCAACAATTCATTAGCTTTGCTTCAGCTATTATTGGAACAGATGGTTAGAGATGTGGAATTGCTCTTGGATGAGTTCATTTGATCTCCAGTGTATAGTATTGTTTAGGAGAAATTATCAGGCAAACAATGCGTTGCTAGTTTATTTCAGACAGTATCAGGTGCAGATGAAGTAAAGTTATTTTAAAATGTGATCCATGTGTTTTTGACTATAGCAACCCGTATGAAATGCTAGAAATTCATACATAAAAAATTTATATTTTACCAGACATATCACAATCTCAAAAAAACCTATAAGGAAAACATTGTTCCCCTCTAAATTCTTACGTATAACAGTATGTATTTACAGATAAAAAGCATGTCTTTTTGACTGACACTCAGCTGCGGGGCTGGGGCTTAGATGGGAAGCGAGTTGTTCAGGGTTTGCGGTTCGATTCCGGAGCCTCCACATGCTGCTCTGCCATCCCTGGTGAGTGAGTGAACTTGTGGATGAGAAACACTGCAAAGCATATCGTGGAAATGCTAGCGATAAAGAGGCACTGTAATGAGTGTAGACATTTAAATTATTTAAGGTCTGAAGAAACGTGTGACCAGCTTATTACTTACAACCAGTTACCAGCAGGCCAACACTGTGTGGGCTGAGATTAACTAAAACACGTCGGCACCAATTACAGAGCTAAACGGTTTATTTTGTCGTGTTTGTAACTCAGCATATGTTGCAGATAAAAACAGGAAACAAACAAAACCCTTTTCGAATGTCTAATGAGACCAAAACCCACCGTGGGCTTTGGAGAAAACTAGAGCCCCTGCTGTTTAAAAATGTGGGGTTTAAAAACCAGTGTGCCAGCCTTTTAACCAAGGATTATCAAAGTGTGAGTAATCTGGAGTGAATTAGAGGTTTTAATGGTGAAAATACAATTAATAATAGGGCTACAGGAACAATGGAAACAGAGAGGAATAAGCAGTTCAGAGGTGCTCTTTGGAGTCTGTTGGCTTAATGGGATCTTGTTACATCACTTGTTCTTTGAAGAATCCATCCAGACATTTGTTGATGAATCAGATTACAGTCTGTGAGACTTGTCCAACCTGTCCAAAGATTTGATTTAATAAAGAATTATGGCCTTTATTATGCCGATCTAATGGGTAGAAAATAGTTCTTGTTTTTTGTCATTGTTTGTTTTTATGTATCCAGGATGGGCCTGCAGTAGATTTGAATATAAAACCCTGAACCCAACCATAATTTACCTTAGAGAAATTTCTGTTTCTGTAAAAGACATTTGGACCTGAACTACAAATGCTCTGATTACAGTCGCACTGAATCTGAGCTCACTCAATCTGAGCTACTGCGAGCAAATTTGAAAAAAAAAAAAAAAGGGTCAGAGAGGGGTTTGACATGAAATGAATTTGATGACTGTCTTGTTTTCCTTGGAGAGCAAAAGCGCCATTTTATGATCCTCTTTATGTAGCCGCATCACTTGCTGTGTCAACAAACAACTGGTAGGACGGATTTAGTTAATAAGCACTTCAGGAGGGGAATTTTGCTTGAACAACAAGGAAGAAAGTTGAGTTGCGCAACTATACTTTTTTATCAGAGTCCCTTACGGATGTCCTGCCAAGTTTGTACCTTCACCAGTTCTCACCCACAGCTCAGCGACATTCCAACCTTGTTTTCCACCTGAATCATTAAATTATTAAACAAAAAAATGAAAAAAAAAGTTTTGATCTTGTGATTTATCTTCAGATGTGTATGATGGTGGTCGGTAATGACTGCCATTCTGGTGATAACCGAGTCATTGTGGACCAATTATTCAAATCCAATTCATCTATTATGCTGCCTTCTTTGACTACCCATGATGTTGTTCCAGAGCAGTCATGCTGGAAATACATCTTTATCTTTTTTTTTTTATTTGATCTTCCTCCTCCTTTGGTAATGAATTCAACCATGACTGATATAAGGGTAAAGAAAAGAAAGGGAACTAATGTGCCGCCTCACTTAAACATTTTTAAACCCTTAATGTTTGCATCAAGGTTAGAATTCAAGCTTATAAGAAGCAGAAAATGAGCAAAAGATTTCACATGGTTCACTGAAGAGGTTATCCAGCACTAAAGGGACTTAAACAAATGTAGCATTGTTTTACTTCTCTACTGCATTTCTTGAAGATGTTCAATAACTCCAGTGTCATTGTTATGAGGATGTTATTTATAATTCTCTAATTTTCAATTTGGATTGGATTAAAGTGAAAATGTCAGTTTTTGCTGCAGTTTTTCAACTCTCACTCCAGCCTGGTGATAAGAACAAAGCAGCTTATTGTATTTCAAAATTCTCTCAAGTGTCTCTTGACCATAGAGTCAGAGCTTTTTTTTATTTTGGCACTACAATTGTGGAGCTGTTGCTGACTGAATTGGGGAATATTTTTTCAGTTGGAAATTTCTAAAGATTGCCTTGGGCTTTAAGGGTTAAGGAAATAACGTCAATTCATAAGACCAGTCATGCCAAAACTGACAGCATTTGCAAGTGGCAGCATCTAAAATCACAAAGAGTAGTTGGATTTATCTCACAATATCTCAAGCTAAAAACACTGCGGCTTTGATAACGCACACACATACACGTCTTTCATGTCTCTTCAACATCGCAGATGGCTAATACCATTTCTAACTTCCGTATCAATTGTCCTTTGTGGTTTCTCAACCTTACTCGAGGGCAAACTGATCATGTGGAAACTGCAATTTTCAAGCTAGTAGATCCACAAACACGGGACAAAGCAGACCCATCTAAGTGCCCTCCAGCGCCTGGTCTGAGTCAGATGTACAGTGGGGCTGCTCAATGGTGGAGAACATTCACATTCACAATATTCACATGACTTTGCTCTGCTAAAAACACCCAGAGGTCCTTCATGCGTAAGGAATGTCGAGCTTCTGTTGAATATGAGAGTTCAAGATGACATCTTGAACCTCAAAGGCCTTTACGGGCGCCTGAACACACACGTATACACAACCACAGCATGGTTAGTCTGCCAATTAAATCAAACATAGCTTGCAGAAAATATGGATTGATCAATAAATCATGTCCACCTTTGCTTTAGATATCACCAGACTCATTGCGTGACAGCAGACTGCTGCTACGTAGAAGACAAACCATACCAACCCTGGTTTTACACAGCAGATGAACCACCAAATAAACACACAAAGTCCTGTTTGAAGTCACTATAATGAAGCCTCTGAGGGTATATTAGTGGTTAGGTCTCTGCTCTTCATTATATTCAAATTTTTAATTATAGGCTAAATTGAGAGTTTAAATTCCTACTTCTTCATCATTTCTTGTATTCTTTAACAAAAGTCACATGGGGGCTAACCCTACAGCTGTGTGTGGCTACTTTGCAAAACCTCATATCCCCTAAATGCCGGCTAAAACAGACTTTGTCTGACTGCCACAAATTTGAGTTTATTCTCAGAATTTTCCAGGCCCAAAGTTGAGCAACGAATGCTTACCCCAAAATGTGCTTTGATGTCTCCAAAATATTCACAGAAAAATTATCAAATGAAGCGGAGAGGTGAAGAAAAGAAACACATTTGTTCTGAAACGCAACTTTGGGATTAGAGCTGGTTCATATTACTCACTTACGTCTCTCTAACCCACGCTGTCAGTGAGTGGATCAAATTTAAACAAAGGCAGTCTCTGACAGATTGCTCTGCAGATATAGATAAATTAGTCTATTAGGCCCCGTCCACATGAAGCCTAAACACTTATAGTTTCAAAAACGTTCTTCGTAAAGACGGAGTTGTTTCAGTAAATGTGTCTGTCCACACGAATTCACTTGATACGCCTGAAAACGATGTAAAACACATGCCAGGCCTGTTGGTGGCGCTGTGACGGCGTAACGGAAACAAGCGGAAACTGGCAGCGGGACAGAAATCTGTATACGATGTTACTTTCTATCATTATGTTCTTTTCCAGGGTGAATGAAGTGGCGTCTTGTGTTTTCCATATGTGTTTGGTGAACGCAGTGATAATGCAGAAGAAGTATATTTTGCTGTAATAGTGATAATAGGGTGACTAGCTTCAGCAGTACACACGCAACACTGTACGGCGCCATTGTTGTAGTCATTTTCTGAGTTTGGCGCATTTATCAAGAGGTGGAACTCTGATGCAAGCGTTTCAGAAAGAGGCGTTTTGAGATCTTTGCACTCTGGGACCTAGTTTCAGAAATGATCGTTTTCAGAACCCCAAAACACCGGCTTCGTGTGGATGATACACGGGTTTGATGAACTGTTTGTGCGTTTAGGCCTGGGTTCGTCTTCGTGTGGACGGGGCCTAATTTTAGCTGTAATTTGTTCTCTTGATATAAACTCCCAGAAGAAATAGCTCGCTTCTTAGCAGCTAACTATGTTTACCACATAGATGCTAATTTTGTTTGTTGTTAGATGTAAGACAGATAAATGTTGATGGCCTTTTTTTCTCTGAAAATGGCATCCTGGTAGGTACAGGGTTGTTGAGTGGTTAGAGTAAACCAACATATTAAAGCTGCAGGTCGGACAACCAAAACAAAGAGCCGAAAGATGCTGTAATGATCCATGGAGCCGTCAGAAGCTCTTGAGCTGTCTGATATTAGTCTGATGTCACAAGTAACATCTTTCATATGACACACAGTCATTTGATCCATTGTTAATATAACAAACAATGATTAATGCAGCTTTAATTTAGCTTTAGCCACGCTCTAATGATATGCTGCTACCAATCCTCTGCTTTGTTTAAATACCGTAATTATTATAATGTGTGAACAGCTGTCAATCAGCATAGTCTCCTTACCGTCAGTCACCTCATACCTCTGTGTATGGCTGCACAGATTTATTTGAAGTGAGGTAAACCGGGAGTGTGGATAATTAACCTTTTAAGTCCTGGTGCGTCATCAGTGACACGTTTGGGCAAGCGCACTTTGGAATACCGTAAATGTCACCGTTTGTGCTATCAGAAAAAAATCCAATGGTTTCTGAAAGCTGAGGCGTTGCACTTTACAGCCAATATAGTGTCATTACGGTAATTTCATTCGTGCTCCCCCAGGAATCCACTGGATGAAATTACCATAATGACACCATATTGGCTGTAAAGTGCAACAACATTGTGCTTTACAGCCAATATGATGTCATTACGGTAATTTCATTCATGCTCCCCCAGGAATCCACTGGATGAAATTACCATAATGACACCATATTGGCTGTAAAGTGCAACAACATTGCACTTTGCAGCCAATATGGTGTCATTACGGTAATTTCATTCATGCCCCCCCAGGAATCCACTGGATGAAATTACCGTAAAATTACCGTAATGACACCATATTGGCTGTAAAGCGCAACGAAAAAATGGGCACCAGCACTTACAGGACATTTTCTTACCTTTTTGTATTCAAAATAAGAAAAAAAGACCAGGTGGACATTCTGAGGCTCAGGTCTTAAAGGGTTAATATCATAGATAAATATCAGAGAACTAAAAGACCAAATGCATCAGTCGGTTCTGTCTCAAATAATGAGATGATATTATCCCATCAAATAGTGTTCACAGTGGCCACTTACTGGTACGCAACAGTTGCATCAATCTGGACTTTAATTCGGCCTCTTAGGAACGGCCCTCCTGTACTTGAAATGGATAATTTAGAGCATTTCTCCCAAAAGGAAAAAAAGTTTAATCATTGATCAGCCATTTGCCTTAAGTGAATCTAAGAACGATACAGATTAAATTAAATTCCCCCAGTCCCAGCGTGTCTGCTGAGGCTAAACAGTGTGACTCTGGGAAAATGTAGCAACAGATGCTGTTCATGTGGGAGGTGTACTTCTGGTTTGCCAAATAATCTTACACTTCAGTGAGCGAGAATTGAGAGGAAGCGTCGTGTCGAGTGGCTTTTAAAAGCAACTGCGAGCAGGGAAGTTGTGTTTAAATAATCTAGTGTATAATTCAATAAAGTGGTGCTTATGAGTATTTCAGAGAATGTTTAGGGCTTTAGGAAATGTTGGATGTTGATGAATCTCGACGAGACTGCGCAAAAAATGTGTTTTTGCTTTGAGTCTTTTTTTCTTGGGCGGCGGCAGCATTTGTATTCTCTGCTTGAGAAATGATGCAACAAGTAATTTTTGGGGAAATAAACAAAAAACTCCGAGGCCCACACAGCAGATGCGCATCAATTCCTCGACTTTAAGACTCCATGCTGTCTTTCATTTCAAGTGCTTCAGCGTCCAGCCTGCCGAGCACATACATAAGCAAAGGCTCCTTGCACAGACGAAAGGTCAGAAGTTACAAGGAAGCAGTCTGCGGAAAAGAGTCTGATGTGAAGGGCACTCACTGCTGGGTTCTGTTGGCTCTGGCTGCCTTTCAAAGGAAACTGTCAAAGGAGAAAATGGACAATGCAGCTAAAGGCAACAGCAAGTGGGCAGAAAGGGTAATGTCATTACTTGTTCATGAATGATTTAATTATGTTTTCAGGCATTCCTTTCATCAAGTGAGTCTCTGTGTGTGTTGCAGAGAAACAATGCAGTTATTTTTTCTTTTTTACTATATTCAGGACCTTTGTTTTATTTGCCAGGAGGTAAAAGGACACAGTTCAAGGTCACCACCATGACCTTTTGTACCATATCCAAGCGCACAGAATTTCTATTTTTAACAAAGTTTGGTTACATATTTTGTGGCAATCCACTCAACAGTTACTGAACCATTTTATTCACACTGACAAATGTCAACCCCGTGGTGGACTTTGATGATCCTTTGGCTTGTTCTTTAAGGGTCATGGATGTAAAACAATGTACCAACCAATGCAGTAGATGTTGATGGAAAATGTTGACCAGCTGGCAGTGTTAGACGAAAGGCCAAGGTATCACTAATCCCCATATTAGACATTTATATTAGACAGAGGATGGCAAGGATTACCCTGAATGTCTGTATGTCATCCCTATCTAGTAATTCAATTTCAGTCTGAACCAAACTTAAGGATCAACCAACCAGCCTCACTGACCAGATTGTTTGACATCCATGTGGCAATGCTGTTACCATGATGTAAATGCGAGCAAGATGTGTTTATTTACAGCTTATTATTCATTAGCTCGTTCTTGTTAACTGCAGGACGTGATAATGTGCAAAGGTGCATAGAGCAGCTAACATGAATGTGTTCAGTGTGTTCAAGGTAAATCACTGTCACCTTGTCAACATATGCGGCAGATCAACAGGGTTTCCTGCACATGACAGATTGTCATTCAGGTCATGCCAGCAGTATCTGTAAAGGAATATCCAAGGTTGCAGGGCCAGTATGTTACTTACTGTGCTGTCTTCATGCCAGGCTGGTGTATGTGATCACCTCTCTTTGTGTTTGCATGAGAATGTGGATGTTTAACGAGCATTGAGTAATTACACGGTAAATGGTAAGAGGCAATAACAACAGAACTGTCGTGAAAAGCATTATGTGTCTGCCGCTGTACTTCAATTAAGCATCATATGTTAAGTCTGCTCATCCATTAGCAATTGTTCTTGAATGCCTATGAGGTGGAACTTCATGGATATTGTGAAATCAGTGAAGAAACAAGGCTACTACTCTAAGAAATGTGTAAACACAACATAAAAAACAGGTTAGGGTGGTAGTGAAATGCACTTGAGATGTTTGTCTGCTAGTGAATTAGCTAATTAGCATCTTGCATGCTACTGGAAGAGGCTAACATGCATTATGTGCATACAAAGAGCGTGAGAGAGTATGGGATTTAGCCTAGGTTTCTTAACAACCTCTATAGGTTTGGAATTTGAAATACAGCAACACACGACACAGGCACCAAACTGATGTAGGATCATAGATGGCATGCATTCACTTCTGTGGAAGTTTATTAATTTCAAATGAGAGAATCCATTATAACCGCACTGTATCATTGCAAATGCACTGAATCAGGCTGACAGGATGTAGCATGCTTGCAGTCGACCTAAAGCCAGCATTGTTTGGTTTATACTAACGTAATGTAGGCGAATACCACATATTGTCTGCAAATCAGCTATAAAAGTTGGCTCAAGTACATTTTAGTCAGAGTAGTTACCGTGTTTCATCAAACTTGCATGCAGGTGGTTAGCAGCACAAATACATTATAGATTACAAATGTTGTAGGTACAGGCTAAAGTACTGTATGTGCTTTTGCCCTCAGAGATACCAGTATGCCTCAGGCTTTATGGAAGGATTTTTATGTTTTTGATAAGCAAACCATGGAAAACGGCAACAACAGCCTGAGGATATACTGCAGCTATGTTAGGAAGAGCAGATCTCCAGTCTTTACAGATCCTAACGCTGCGCCCTAAGGGAAAGGCAAAGCAGATGATAGTGTACAGCATAGAGGACTGGTAGCGATTGCTAACTTAAAACTTCTACTGTAGGTTGTGTGACACGTTGCCTTTAAAAACAAATGTAGTTGTGTGTAGGGAATAAGGGCGGGGCAGTTGTATATTTTAATTTTATGAATAGGACTTGTGGTTCAGGTCTAGGAGAGCTGAACAGTTTAGCTCTTTCCCCAGTGTGTCTGTCTGTGAGAGAAACACTGTATTTACATAACGATTAATTAGCTTCTTTGCACAGGGAACCTAATTACAACCAATGATGTTATAGAACCCTTTCATTATTTTTGATAAACAAAACATAGGAAATGTCAACAACTGCCTGAAGACACACTGTAGCTACATTAGCAGTAGCAGCCTTACAGATACCAACATTGTAGTTGTAGTCGGTGTAAAACACAGAAGACGGGTAGCTATTGCTGACAGCAAATTCCATAAGGTTCAGTATTGGCATAAGCCAAAATTTGATTCTTTGTGTACGTCCACTTTACATCTGGTGTCACATAAGTGTCGTAAATTTGAATAATTTTCTTAATAACAGCAGCATTGTTGGTCATTTATAATGGACACAACAGATACATGACGCAGGTCACAAAGGCGGCCGTTAGATTTGTCACTGGAATACAGAAACGTTATTCCAGTTGCGCCCAGCTTGATTTACCATATGTATGCTGCCATCGAATGTGTCACAGAAGACTTTGTTCTGGTCGCTACAGTAGGAAACCATAAGAGACTCCATCTGATGACGCCACTAGACTCTGCAGCAAATCTACTGTACCTGAAGTGGGTATTATCTAGACAAGTGGTATCAGATTGGGATTTGGTATCAGCAGATACAAAATTTTAAATGACTTGGATTGGCTCAGGTGTAAAAAAGTAGTAGTGGCCAAGTGGTTTGTGAAGCGAACTTGTAGCCGGTGGGTCGCCGGTTCGAGTCCCCGGACTGGTAGGAGGTTGAGGTGGGAAAGTGAGAGTGACCGCTTGTCCCAGTCACCACCACTGTGGGCCCTTGAGCAAGGCCCTTAACCCCTGACTGCTCCCCGGGTGCTGCACCGTGGCAGCCCACTGCTCCTAGTATGTATAGTTAAGGTTAACTTTGAATAGGATGGGTCAATGCAGAGAAGGAAGGAACCCAAGGGGATCAATAAAGGTTACATTGCATTGCAGAAAACTTGCAGCAGCATTGCCAAATGTTCTCCACTGCTGTCTGACAATAAACCATGAATAATACTGTTATTGGCAGAAATGCAACTTATGAAATATATAAACTGAAATGTTTGCCACTAATAGCAATTTCCAGATGTTTACTATAATTTGACCCCTAGTGAGAACTGTGGTGGCCAACCACGAGTGTTTGCCAGTAGTGGCAGCTTTTCATTATTTTCAGAATGTTGCTGGAAGTTTGTCACCAATAGCTAAGATTGGCAAACATGTGACAACATGTTTTGGTAAACTAATGTCTTTGTTGCAAACCAGCCACAAATCTGCTGCAAACATCTGGCTTTTATAAAGGAGTGGCTTGAATTAGCTTCTTCTATAGCGCTAACTTGTGGTTTCAACACTAGAAGAGCTAAACAGTTAACACTCCTGACGCGTGTTTGTCTGTGAGAGCAACAATGTATGTACATGGAAATTAATGAGCTTCTTTGCACGGGGTACATAATAACAACCATAAAATAATTATGTGCTGCCAAACACTGAAGTGTGAATGAACAAAGACAAGCACACTGTGCAGCTCATGTCACTGTCAGCTCCCTAATTGTCTGTGTTGGCCTCTGCTGAACAGCTGGAAGGACACGGTGTCACATATGATGGCACAAACAAAGCACTGACCCTTGCAACCCTGGCTGGAGTGGCTCCATAACATTCTCCATCCACGAAAAGAAAATATCAGATTGCAACTGACCTCAGCCCCGCTGCTCGAAATCCCAATGCCGCCATAAGAGGCTTTACTACAGACTAGAGGCGAGTGAATAGGGATAATTTAATGAAACATTAGACGAGAGCACTCCACAGTCCTTTAACAAATTGCTTCTCCGACTGCCAAGCTTGGCTCAATCTGGGTTGCCTGAAGGAAGAGCTGAGTTAAAACAGGAGGAAAGAAAAGGGAAGAAAGAGCAGTTGTTCACTTGCAGTGTTGAGGGGTTGGATATGATAGTGCCCCAAAACAATTGAAATATAGAAGATGAGGCTGTGCCGGGATGGCTGAGCATCCCCTAGAAAGGCTACATGTGGATTTATATGAACTTTCCAACAGGACGGATTAAGCGTGTTGGCAGGGTGTTGACTTTAGACCAGTGAGAGCAGAAGGCACACCTCCTCTCTCATCCACATAAACAGGTGGCTGCTGGATACTGGCACCTTTTCCTGCCAGTGCTAGGTAAGTAAAAGCTGGCCATATTAAGATGTTGGCAGGGCCCAGGGAAATATTTTTGTGGCATCTCAAAGTAGATTCACCCCTCATTACCTCTTTATGCTACATAGTGTTCTTAAGCTTGGGATTTAAAACTGGCCAAAGAGTAAAGCCTTGAATTAGCTTAATGAGAAGCGTCAGGCACATGACTTAAACCTCACGTGGAGACAAAGTCACAAACAGCCACTTAGAGCCATATGATGATTGTGTCTGTGTGGTATTCACAGGCGGATGGATTTTGGTTTGTGTATTTCCTCTGTGTGTGTGTGTCCTTGTCTGCTTTAGTTGGATGTACATTTGGAGGCTATTGGAGCATATTGATTCTTGGTGTCTCGATAATGACGGCAGAGAAAAGCTCCCAGCCATAAAATCATTGTTGACTTTGCTCAGGTGGGTGTAAGCTACAGATTTAGCACTGTTCAAAAACGCTAAATAAACTTACCTAAGCCTCTAACACTGAGGCTGTCAAAGCACACCTTGACATTAAACAGTTGACTTTGATTAATTATTCAAAGTCTAATTAATTAGCTAGAGTTTCACTAAAGGATTCCTGATCGACTACCAAAGAGTAATGTTTAAAACAAGGAAGTAGCTTTTTAGCTTGTGGAAAACGCTTCACATCACATTGCACTGAGTATCTGAAGGTCAGTCTTTGATTTCTAGATCTTAAAGTCACTTAAATGGATTTGATAAGAGTTGTGAGAGGATTCACATCCGATAAGCAGAATTGCTCAAACACTTTAAAACAAATTCCTCAAAGGAAGCTACAAATCAGGCCATTTTCCACTGCAGGAACTTTTGCCGTTTGAATCTCTGTACGTTACAGAATGCAGGAGCTACCCCTGTAGAACCTCTTTCAGGACTGCTTTAAGGAGAGGAACTACTGTTCAATGCCGTTTGGTTAAACTTTTAAACATTTTTGTGCCCTCTAAAAGTCCTTTTCTCTCTAACATTACCATCAAAAACATAACATTTACCATGTGGCCAACATAAAATGCTGCTGTGTTCATGAGTAGTTACAGATTTTTATAGTAATCCGCTAGAGTACAGCATCATTCCAATGAAATGGAGTATTTAAATACAATACAGTATGTTCGGACCTACATATAAAGCACCAAAAAGAAAAGGTGGGTTTTTTTCTTCTTAACTCTATAACACTAGCGCCTGGTGATTTTCAACCATGCGATTGTGGTTATGTGATTTTCATTGTGTTGCCATTGTCTGAGTTAGTCCTTGGGTAGCTTCATGCTGCTCACTGACTTCACAGAAGCTAGGAGTGTTTCCCTGCTCCCATCCCTGGTTTTTCAACAGGCACGTGTTCGGGTAATTTTCTAGTGATAGAGAGTAGTATTTGTAGTATTGAAGTATTTTTGTGGGTGGAATATACTGTATGTATATATAATATATTCTCCCACAGTTGTCAGTGATGCAGGGAGACTGTACCTTCACCAGAAAAGTTCCCAGCTCCATTATTTTATTATTAAGGAATTTTTTGTGAGCCCCATGATACCTTTTTTTTTGTTTTATGAAATGTTGTATAGGGGAAAATAGAGTAATTCAGTTTGCCATGTATTGTTATACTTTAATATATTTTGATGAGTAGTATTTTTTCATCAGGTATATTATATCGGGTAAAATATACCCACCGTTAGTGGTGTTACTGATTGTTACGTTAGTGTTCTAGGGTTAAATGAGTTTGCATTTGTTTGCAGTATTTTGTGTTACAATCCACGGGTAAAGGTACTAGTATACTGCAAATGTGCAGCAGACCACCACTGCTGCCAAGGCTGATTGAGACGCTCTGTGACACCACAGCTTATGATGGATGTTCCAGTAGCTTCATGCAGGGATTGTGAGAATGTATTGAACTGACACGGTTGAGCTGACTGAATCCTGAATATGAAGCTACACAAAGTCAACATTTCAAGGTAACAAACATCATTTAATCAAAATTAGGCTTTCTCATCTTTATGTAATATTTATTCTTAGTAAAATAAAATTTCAATATCATAAGTCCATTTCTATACTTTTGCTAATTAACTGAAAGTTAAAGCAAATCAATGGTACATTCACTGTAAATTCTCAGTTTACAACAACAACAACAAAACACACACACACACACACACACCTTGACAGTTTTACATTGCACTGCTGGAAGTTACTGTAAGCGTTATTTAGTCAACTAAACAATCATTTGAACATTTAGTCAACTAAAACTTAAGATCTAAAGTTCTGAAGGTGATCAGCTTTCTTTAAAATCATACTTTATATAGCTTTAAAGAATTAATGGTAAAAGATAAGCTTATTTGATATGAGCTGTTATGTTTATTACAGTACAAAGGAAACACTGAGTAAAAACTGATTTTCCTGCATTCCCCACTATAAAGACCTCAAGTCAACACAACCTACTCACTTTGTGATGAATCACAGATTATGATTCAAAGTTATTGGGACTCGCTTTCTTTGACACAAGAGCTTGATTTACTGGCACAATTGTAGTTTTTACTTTAAATGATAATTCCATATATCAACTAAGACAATGTTAATGGCTGCCAGCTATGGTACATATCCATATTATTCCATATTATCTTAGATTCAACTAGAAATGGAGCAAAGGTCTGAGCAATAAGCACATCCACAGTGTTAGAACTGGATTGGATGTAAGATAATGAAATAAACTGATGGCAGTCTATGTTATTTTATTATTATGAATGAACAGTGTCGAGCTGATGTATGTTGTTAAGAGTAGGGGTGGGAATCACAGGGTACCACACGATACGATATGCTATACATGGCTCACAATACCGATACTATCACGATACAGCGATACTGCGATAATCGATATATTGCAAGACAATCACATAACGATACATCACGGTATCTATAACTGAAAAATACAAAATGTGTGTAAACTTACCTGTACTTTACTTTTGCGAGGCAGTTCTTGCATATGGCATAGTCTTTGATGAGCTTGCTTGTTCCCTCAATGTTGCCAAAGCCCAAATGGGTCCACACTTTGGACTTAAACGTGGATGGGGCGTCTCTTACGGTAGCGTTGCTGTCCTCCATTCTACCTGTACAAACTCTTCTTGGGCCAATTCATTTCCACTCAAGTCTCCCTCATTCTTGTGATAAACGCCACCGTGTGGAGTCATTAAGTAGTGACGCTGGGGAAATGGCAGCTGGCAGGGGAATCTGGCAGGGTTTAGAGTGGCGCCAGCGTATCAATACTCATATCGCACGAGGAGGGACGACGATATATCGCTGTATCAATATTTTGTCCCACACCTTGTTAACTAGTTAACATTATAGGGTTTTATTGCCACACAGACATGTATCACCATGTTATTTACATATTTAGGTGCAGTGTTCCTTGATTAAACTGCTCAATAGTTCTGAAAGAACAAAAAGTGTTGCATTTCATTTATCACTGCAGTGGATGGG